>JXCR01137293.1:226211-316487 GCA_002079205.1 Phalaenopsis hybrid cultivar | reverse complement strand
ACCCCACGCCCTAGTTCAATTCTGCACATTTTGGTCATTTTCGCTCCAAATTCGCTCCTTTTTGCATCTTTTTGCTCCAATGACCCTAATTCATCATTTATGCAATAAAACATCAAAAATACCTTTATTTAAAGTGCAATATCATCTAAAATAGTATAAAATAGGTATGAAAATCTCAACATATTTTTCTCTGGTCAGATCTCATTTTAAAATAAAAGAATTGAAAAATTGGTTGAAAAATATGATATAGAACATAAGATCTCCACTACTTATCATCTCCAGACTAGTGTTCTAGTAAAATTATCTAACCATGAAATTAAAAGAATCTTGGAAAAAATAATAAATCCTAACAAAATGGATTGGTCTACTAAATTAGATACCGGATTATGGGCTTACAGAATAACTTATAAAAATCCTAAAGGAATGTCTCCATATAAAATTATTATTGGAAAGACTTGTCGCTTACCAGTGGTATTAGAGCATAAAGCTTATTGGGCTATTAAATAATTTAATTTTAATTTGAAAGATGACGGTGAGAAAAGTTTATTGCAACTAAATAAGTTTGAAGAAATCATAAATGAATCTTACGACAATGCTAATATTTACAAGGAAAAAAATGAAAAATTGGCATGATCAGAAGATAGAAAGAATGGAATTTGAACCTGGATAAGAAGTTTTGTTATATAACACAAGATTGAAATTATTTCCTGGAAAACTTAAGTCCAAGTGGTTAGGGTTATTTACTTTTAAAAAAGTCTACCCATAGGAAGTTATGGATATTGAAGATCCAAAAACTAAAAGATGTATTTAAAGTTAATGGACATAGGTTAAAACCTTATTTTAATGAACAAAAAGAAGTTTTAATGTTGGGTCACATAGAGTAAAGCTGAGAACATTGGGTTGACGACGTTTAACCAAGTGCTTTGTGGGAGGCAACCCATAGTTATGTGTTTGTAATTTTTTCTTACATAATATAAGCTATTGTGATAGAATTATATGTAATTTGGATGACTTACATGTTAAGAAAATGTATAAAAATGTTTTAAATAATCAACTTTTGGAAGGTATGAGAGTTGTTTTGGACCTAAGGTGAAACGATGCAAAAATGTGCACTAATGCCTAGGCGCCTAAATTGGTGCCCAAGCGCATGTTTCACTGCGCGCTGGAGCCGAAGCACCACTTTATAGAAAGCCCAACACCTAAGTTCCAGAATCTAGCTCCTAGGTGCTGCAGTTCGAGAAACTGCCCCGAACCTTCTATTGGTAGTTTTTGATGAAATTTCTCTAAATAACTCCCAAAATCTGCCATTTGGAGTCAAATTAAATTAGTAGAGAGGGAGAGGATCTACTAAATGTTGTTTCTATGACTTCCTACTCCAAGGAAACTTCCAAGTATGAAATTTTCAACCAAAGAAAGTTCATTAGTTTTGATGTGCAAAGATTGCATGACAAGGTCATTATGAAGAAGCGGTTGATCAAGGAAAGAGGTTTCATGAATTAAGAATTCAACTCCAGGTACTATTGTAGAAGAGATCATTTTGCAAAGGCGATGGAAAGTGCTATGCAACACCACTGCGGCCGTAGTAATTCCCATTGTGAAGGAATTTTAAGCAAATCTTCATAGGATAAATCAAGGAGTTGTCTATGTTCGTGACAAATGGGTACCTTTTACTCCTTCAAGGATTAATGACTTATTCATGATCACGAGTGTTCTAATTTTTCATTATGCCAACTTAGCCCCTACAAAAGATAATATGGATGAAGTTTTGAGATTCTTAATGGATGAAAATGGAACATGGGAGATAAGAGATAACAATAATGCAAGTTTTCCTTCTTCAATGTTAAACTCCACATCAAAGCCTTGACATATCTTTATCTCTGCAAAATTACTCCCTACTAAAAAAATTAGTAAAGTGATGAAGGAAAGTGCTATATTTAACTACTATATTCAAACTAGAAGACCTATCGATGTGGGTGTTGTAATAGTAAAATCTACTCTTGGTTTGATTTTGAAGAGGTCTAATCTTGGTCTTGGACATCCATCTAAAATATTTTTTCTTTGTATGCAATCAAAAGCTCTATATAAAAATTAGGAAAAAGTGCTTCTTTTTTGAAGCCTATGGACCCAGTGATAAATTATGATTACTCAGAAAATGGAGAATTGGATGACAGAAATATTCTTATAGATCAATCATCTGAAAATTCATCACATATACCTAGATAGTTCAATTTTTATTTTGAAGAAAACGAAGAAGTAGGAGAATGAGATGACTAATATTCTGAATGTGATTGACACAATTTTCGATCGTTTTGACTATTTGGATTGGATAATTAAAGAGCAATTTTATCATACTGGACTTATAAAAGAGGTTACGATGCGAATGTACAAGAAAAATTGTTGGATCGAAGAAGACTCGATCATGAATTTCCTCACTATATTTTATATAACTTATTTGTGCATCGCCAATCCATGGGGGACATTAGAGAAGACTACAATACTGATGATGAAGATGTGTAACAACTCTGAAGTTTGGAATTTTGGCTTTTAAGAGCTTGTGTGTGTTTAGTTGTGTTGGATTTCCTTAGTTTTCAACATCGAACTTATTGTGTTTGCCTTTTAGTATTTTATTGTTTAGTTTTCAACGTTAAGTGTTGTTGGTGTGATTTCATCGCAGAATCTATGTTTAATTTTAAAATAGTTATTTGTACTTGCTTGGATTTATATTAAAAATGTGAAGTTATTTGTTTTTTGTGAAAATTTGGTGTTAGTGATTACTTAATTATGAAGATTAAAGTGAATTTAAACTAATTAGAAGATGGACTATTTTGGTGTACAACACATTTTACAAAAAAAAATGAAATTTTGAGCGTTGCCGCCTAGGCGCCTAGGCGCAAGATCAACTGGATCATTAAAAACCATGAAACTGAATAGTGTTTGCCATTTTTCTGCTTGGGGTCATCTTCGACCTTGCAAATAGGGGTGAATTGCCAACTAGGGCTTCCAAATACTCAGATTTGAAGCGATTGTGGGGATAAAATTCTTGAATCTCATCTTCTATTAGTAAGATCTTCACTTTAATCTAAAAATTTTTTATTTGCCCTTTGGATTTCTCCTACATTATGGAAAAACCAAAAATTAGAAGTTTTGTAGAAATTTAGTAAAGAATCCTTTTTGTTAAGTTTCTTAGCCATGATTTTAATTTTAGAAGTTTATTTTATCTCTATAGTGAATTTATGTTGAATTACTTTGAATTTTTAGAACTCTATGACTCCTAAAATGAGGAAGATGAAGGGAAAGGAGGCATGTGATATGAAGGAATTTGTCAATATCCAGGCACAATATCACTATAATACTCAACTCTTGACGAAAAAGCTTATTCAAGAACGTGCATTTTACAATCCTGGTGGTCCTATTGAGGGATTTATTGTGGCAAAAAATTGGGAAACATTCTGCTATTTCACTATTGTAGCAGTTGTTTTGGTCGTTCGAGAGTTTTATGCAAACCTATTGCATGCTTTGGATGATCAACTTTTTGTTTGAGGTAAGAATGTGGAATTTACCCCAGAGAGGATAAATGCATTATATGGGTTGAGATATAAGTTTCATTGTGAGTATAATACTTTTGAAGCTTTTGATTCTACATTGGATGAATTTATGGTATATTTGATAGATGGAAGAGGAGTTCGGAAGATGAAGAATGATCACAAGGTAAACTTCTCTACGTCTATGCTCAGTGCTCAATCAAAAGCCTGACTTTATTTTATTTTTGCTCAACTCCATACAACAAATCATATGTGCAAAGTTACTAAGGAGAGAGCTACTTTAAATATATGCATTTAACAAATGAAGAAATTAAATATTGGTGCCCTTATCCATCGAAATGCCCATACTTCTTCTAGAGGTGGCACTACTTGAGGTTTAGGTTACCCAACTTTAATTTTTACTCTATGTGATCAATTTGGAGTGGGGAATGATAGATCTGAAGAATTGATACAACCACTTAAATCTATCAGGAAGCCTAGTGTCCATACATATGAATTGCATGCTGGACAAAATGCTAGAGGTAAAAGTAGTGACATATTATGTACTTCAACTTCTGGACCTTCCACTTCCTGCACCACTTCTTTAGAGAACGTTATAGAGTAGTTACTTATTCTGTAGGGCGATAATTTGACACTTAAAAATCAAATGAGGACTATGGAGGCAAGAAATTATCATAATGATGAATACATGCAGAAGAAGGTAGATTATGAGATTGCATATAATAAGGTCATGACAAAGTATTTGAGGGACGATCATAATGTAAAATTCCATACTTGCCCTCGATTTACACCTGATGAGCCCGAGGTAGAATCTGAAGAAGAAGATGAAGATGATGAGGAGTATTTTCTTTTCATGCTTGTTTTCTATAGTTTGATTTTATTTTTATGTGGATTGCTAGTTTGAGAACTTTATTTTCATATGATGTGTATTGTAAGCAAGTGTTGAACTTTTTATATTTAGATCTATATTGTTTGTTTTTGTTTTGGTGTTGTTTATTTCTACAATTTATTACTTATGTTTAGAACTCTTCCCTACTTAGTAAATATTTTTGATATATCATGTTTTACATAATATTTTATGCGTTTTTCTTTTTAATTTGGTACCTGCAAATGTTTGAAGTTCAAAGCCCTCTACAGGTTAGTTTTATTTAAATACATTTTACGTTTTCTTTCTACCTTTATTTTTGTATTAAATGCTTTATCTATTAAAAATTTCAGTTTAGAGGGAAGAAAATTTTTTGTTAGAAACTAAACTTTATTTGTCCTCAATAAACTATATTTTAAAAATTATTTTTAACATAACTTTTGGTATCAGAGATCAACTTAAAGATAACTACATTTTAGATTTTATAAATATGATTGTAGACTTAAGTAAGAATCTTTAATAATGAAGATTAGTTCTAAAAGTTAAGATATTTGATATAAGAGTATAAAGTTATGTGTGTACTATTTAAAGTAAAGGAATTTGTATTTTTGAATTATTAAGAGAGACTTAGAGTTATATAAATAGAAAGGATTGAGACTTTATAAAAAATCTTTTACAATTAATATGCATTTATAAGTAAGTTATGTATGAGGTTTTTAACTTTAAAAATAGGATAGTGAAGATAAAATTCATTAAAGACTATCCATATATAGTAATCCTCACACTAAAAAGAAAAAAAAGGGGGATAAAAAATGAACCTAAAAGAAATTAAAAAGAAAAGAAAAAGAAAAAGAAAAACGAAAAGAAAAATATATGTGAGGAGAAGCTTGAGGAGATGCCTGATCAAAAATTGGCTTCACTTGAATCAACGTAAGGAAAGAGACTCAAATACATTTCTAAACTTCTATTAAGTTATTAGCGTCTTCACTAATGAAGTTCTCATGAAGTTCTTTTTTATATAGTTCTTCTAAGCATCCTTAAGATGACGAATTGCAATTATTCTTAAAATGAATAGGAAACCAAAACTCTTAGACTTAAGTATTAGATATTCTTACATTTTAAGTTTTATCCTACGCAATTAAAATTTTTTCTAAAGTCTTACTTGCCTTTATAAAAAGAAAACTATAGAAGTTCTTAAGCGATACTCACTACCTTAAGTCATATTTTTTTTATGTAGTAAAAGAGTTACTTGAGGACAGGCAACAATTAAGTTTGGGGGATTTTAATACACCAAAAAAATATTCAATTTTTCATATGTATTTAAGACTGATTTTTGGTGATATTGCACTTTAAAGAAATGTATTTTCATGTTTTCCTCCATGTATACTAAGTCAAGGCATTTGAAGCTTAAAGGATGCAAAATGTATGAAATTTGGAGTCAAAAGTTGTGTTTTCCAAAAATTAAATTGGTGCCTAGGAGCCATAAGCGGCACCTAAGCGTCAGATTATAAAGAAGACGATGCCTAGGTGCCAGATTTCGGCGCCTAGGTGCCAGATTTTGGCGCCTAGGCGCCAGAGGCGGTTATTTTCATAATTGCCTTGAATTTGGGTAGATTTTGAAGAGGTGCCTATGGAGACTCTTAGGAGATTCAACCCTACATTATAAATGAGTATTTTTATGTCAGAAAAAGGGGTGTGTGTTGTTTGTAAAGGTGTTGGGTGTGAGTCTCAAGTTGGTGGGGAGTGTGCAAGTGTCTCTAAGAGTTGTAATAGAAGAGGGAAAGTGAGAGATTTCTTCTTCCTTTAAATTTCTAAGAGATATTTGAATGTTATTGTAAAGAGAGAAAGAGATTCAAAGGAACTTCAAGGGATTTTCTTGGGGAAGAAATCAAGTTAAGTTATTTTACTTTTCATTCTTATTTTGTAAACTTATTTATATATATAAAATCCATATATTGTTGTATCTTCCTCATGAATTCTGAGTAGATTTTTTTTGTCCTTCTCCCTACAAAGAGAAATGGTTATGTTAAGAATTAAGTTGTTGTGGAATATTTTAAAACTTTGAACTTCATTTACTTTTTGATCTGACCAATTGAATTATTAAAATTTGTTGTGAAACATCTAATCCAAAAGGGCTTTGCTTTCCATAATAAAGTAAGAGTCACATTAAATTTCTTGGATGAGAATGTAGTTCATGGGGTTGAGTGCAAATAAATAGAGAAATATTCATTTATGGGCATAGAATTAGGGATTTTAGGGTGACAGATTAAAATCCCAAATTTAAGCCAGGCATTTAGAAACTAAACAAGATGTTAGCCCTCAGGCGAGGGGAACATGGGAACTCTGGTGTGAGAGTAAGTATCTTCCCAGCTTAACTGTAGATTTAGGGATTAAACATTGGATTAGCCAATGTTCTTTATCACTTGTAAAAATGATAAAGAATATAATTGCTAATATTTGACACAATAAAATTTTCTTCAATTTGATGATTCACTAACTATAATCTTGTTATAAGGAGAGGGATGGTTTCATAAATTTTAACACTTCATCACAAAACTTAGTTTAGTTTTTACTAATTTTACCTTTAAAGTTTAGATATTAGCGTAGTAAACTTAGTTTCTTTAGTAGCATTTCACAAACTTGGACCTGTTTTATAACTTAAATTTCTATAATTTAAATATTGTGCTTTTGTGTAATTTACCTAACAAATTTTTACCTCCCTATAGGATCAATACTCAGGACTTCATTAGAGACTTTTATTATTTGAGTGATACGTATTCTTGCATTTGCAACCTAGTGACAATTTGAAATTGAAAAGTACACCTTAATTCACTACGAGTGGCATCTTTAGATATTTTAAAAGAGAAAACTTATTATACTAAAGTAAATTTTATTGTGAGTAATTTGCATATTTTTATTATAGTTGCCTTGTGTGTTATAGTGTTGAAAAACATTTATAATGCATAAAAATCATCGCATCAGTAAGTAGAGGAGAGACAACATAGCTTCGAGTAGCAAACATTGAAATAACTTTTACCATGTGATTCTTGCTAACGCCTCCCCCTCTTGCTTTGATAGGAGTATGTCTACCATCTATGTTGACCTTTAACTAACCACTTGGAGGTCTCTTCCAATAAATTAGTTTATGGTGTCGTTTAGTTTGAGGAGATGGGTAGCTTTGAGCAAAGCCAAGATTGGGAAATGCAACCAATAATTTAATTAAGATGTCAGTAAACTTCACCACCTTCTGAAGGTAGCTTTGAATAGGTAGAATAAAGAAGTGACATAAATAATATGGCCAGAAATCTCATGTTCAATAATGTTCATTGTCATTCAAACAACCATAAAACCACAATGGAAATAAATCTGACAATAGGGTTAGTGTCGGTAGCCTTCTCCTCCCACCAGAGTTGAGTATCTAAATACCTTCTACCAAGAAACACATCCCCAATAGGTTGAACAAGTTTTGCCACAGAATTTTTGTAGCCATACAGTCAATAAACAGGTGAGACAAGGACTCCTCATCTCTACAAAGAAAACAGAGAGATGGACATCTAAGGCCTCTTAACACCAGCATATCATCTTTTGGAGTGAAATAATGCATCACTCTCCAATCAAAGAAAGAAGTAGATGGCTTAAACATGAACCTACACACCCATCTGAGGCTTCAAATTTGAGCAGCAGGTTGATGCAAAATTCTATCAATAAGCATAGGCCAAGAGACATCAGGGCTCTCTTTAAAAATCAGTTTATCACTACCCTCACTAACCATTTGCATTTTGTTAGTGATTATAACAACAATAGAAGAAATAAGGTTCCTACCAGGATTGAGGGGTTCAGATCCACAACTCCCCTACAAAAATCAACTAAAGGACCTCAATCAGTCTAATAATTAAACCAAATGCTGAAATTACCATCCTCTAAATCTGAATAAATAAAAAGGTCAGAAATCGCTGATACACCAAAAATATATGCATTTTTAGACTCATATTTTGTACTCATTTTTGGTGATATTTCACTTTAATGTAAAGTATTTTTTTATGTTTTATTGCAAGTTGTTAATTTTTAGGACTTAGAGCAAAAAGAAAGCAAAAAAGAAGATATTTGGAGTCAAAATGGAGAATTTAAAAAATTGTTCAGCACCAATGGAGCCAGACTGGGGGCCGACGACACCATTTGACAGAGAAGACAGACTAAATTAAATGGCCTCTGATGCCGATGATGCCAAAATGGGCGCTGACGACGCCAGTGTCGGTGCAGGCCCTTCTCTAGAAGATTTGACAAATTTGGACGCTTTTTGAAGAATTTTTGGATGCACCTATTGGAGAACTGACCCTAGGCCCTATTTAGAGCCAAAGTTTATCGGAAAATACCACTTCCTTTGCTTCCTTCGCCCCTCTTAGCCATCCATCGCATCTTCACATCTCTTCTTGCCACTTTACATCATTCCACGCCATTCCTCACCTTTATTTAGTTATTTCCATTGTAGTTTTGAGTTTTTGTGGTGAGTTTAAGTGTGAATTCTTCTCTAAGAAGTGTTGGAGAGGAAGAGAAGTGAGAGATTTCTTTATCCTACATTTTCTAAGAGAGGCCAGAAGGGATTTGTTTTGGGAAAGAGTTTCAAATAAGTGTTGTTTGTTTATTATTATTGTATGAACATTATTTTATATATGAAATTTCTATTTTGTTTTATCTTTCTCATGAAGTTTGAGTAGCTTATTTTATCTTTCTCTATACTTTGAGATATACTTTCTTTTATATATGAAATTTGTGTTTTGTTGTATCTTTCTCATGAAGTTTGAGTAGATTCATTTATCTTTCTCCCTACTCTGAGATATGATAAAATGAAGAGATAATTTGGATGTGTCAATGTTAAAATATAAAATAAATTGTGATGGTTTTTCAACTCGCTCTTAATTTACTTTTTGTTTTGGCCAAATGAATTGTTAAAATATGTTGTGAAACATATGATTTGGGAAATAAAGTATGAGTTCTACAATAGAGTTAGAATTACATTTAAGTCCATGAAGGAGTATTTCGTTCAAGAAATTAAGTGCGAATAAATAGAAAAATATACTTTGTTGGATGTAGAATTGGAGATTTCTAGGGTGACAGACTAAAAATCCCCAATTCAATCTTAGTATTTAAAAACTAAAGCAAGAGTTAGCCTTCAGGGGAAGGGAGGTGGGAGCTCTGGAGCGGGAGCCAGTATCCTCCTAGCCTAGCCACGGATTTAGGGACTAAACCTAAGGTTAGCCAATAATTTTCTATAACACTGAATCAGGGTAGAAAATTAAAATTGCTCTTTTTTGGCACAATACAAATTTAAACCATTTATCTCATCTCATTTCACTAAAAAGATCATTTTAGTGGGAAAGATGTTTTTTCATATTAGAAAACTTCATCACATAAACATAGTTTAGTAGTTACTATTTTGAACTCTGTATTTAAATTCTGCTATTAGTCAATTATTTAGCTTTGGTAGTACCTTAAAGATTTGAAATTAGTGACAGTAATTTCATTTTATTTCTGTGAATTTCTTAGTTAATTTATCATTTCAAATTTAAACCTTCCTCATGGGATATATATTTGGGACTTAAATAGAAAGTCTTATATTACTTCATAACGATACACATACTTGCATATAATACAAAAATTAAGTGCTTAATATTATTATCATAAAATACCACATCAAGTTTTTAATACTGTTATAAAGCAGAGTCAACTTTATAAATTTTACACAACTATATTTCCGTTGGCCAAGTTTTTGGCGCCGTTGCTGGGAAGGTAACGGTAAATTAAATAGATTTGGTAAAATAAGAAATTTAGAGATAAATATATACAAAATACAAAATATCAAAAAAAATTATAAAATAAAAAATTGAAAAAAATATATAACTATATATTTAAGAATATTTTTATGAAATTTTCTTTGCTTATTATATTTGTTTATGAGAAATATTGAATCTGATGGTTTAGTACCTTACAATTTAGAATTAGAGCATACTATTAGAAAAATTCAAAAACAACAAAAAGAAATTAAAATTTTTAACAAAATGGTTAATAACTTAGATAATCAAATAAATGAAAATCGACAAAGACCTTTAAAAGATTATGCTAATCCAATAGCAGATCAACTTCACTTAAATGTTCAAAATCCTGATGTTGCTACTAATTCATTTGAGTTTAAACCTGATATTATCCAAATGGTACAAAATAATCGGTTTGGAGGAACACCCACTGAAGATCCTAACTTACATCTTGCGAGTTTTCTTGAAATTTGTGCTACTTTTAAATATGACAGAGTGTCTAATGATGCTGTTAGGCTTAGAATTTTTCCTTCTTCATTAAGGGATAAAGATAAAGCTTGGTTAAATTCATTAGCACCTGGATTATTAGAACTTGGGGAGAACTATCACAAAAATTCTTGGCTAAATATTTTCCACCCTAAAAAATTTAGAACTTGGGGAGAACTATCACAAAAATTCTTGGCTAAATATTTTCCACCCTCGAAAACCCCTAAGCTTAGAAATGATATTACATGAACTATCACAAAAATTCTTGGCTAAATATTTTTCACCCTAAAAAACCGCTAAGCTTAGAAACGGTATTACAACTTTTTGTCAGTTTCAAGGGGAATCGATATATGAAGCCTGGGAAAGATTTAAGGATCTCCTTAAAAAATGCCCACACCGTGCTTTACTAGATTGGTTAATAATTCAAACTTTTTACAATGGATTAATAGGATAACTTAGATCTATTATAGATGCTGCTGTAGGAGGATATTTAATGTCAAGACCTTTTGATGAAGTGTTGACCTCATTTTTGGTTGAGGTTTAGTTTTTCCTCTTTAGTAGCCTAAGGTCTAGCCATAGGACTTTCCTATTGACTATTCTTAGAAAACTAGAAAAAGCACCCTCACCATTAGAAATTCTACCTTCTTCTCTGCTCAACTTGAATTCCCATGTTGGTCTCAACCTCTAAATACTTAGTAGGTGGGGTCACTATGGGGGAAACTCAAGATGAGCCACCCTTAGGACTGCTGGACCTTAGGGTTGACCCTAGGTGTTGGTTTGGAGCTAAGGCACTCACTACACTCACTACACTCACTACACTCACTAAACCGACAATCACTCACAACCATGAACTTAAATTTCTAGCCTAGATCCCTTTTCTTTTGGGATACTCATGTAGATGGTCCCCTAAACCTACCAGCCCTAGGGTTATGGTTTGGCTAAGACCACTATGTAGAGGAACCAAAATGGGGTTTTCATTGGTCCATGGCTTATTGATGGTAGTTCGCACTCCAACTCTACCAAGATACCCAACCTACCCTTTTGCCCCTAAATTCCCCCAAATTACCTAGATACCCTTGGGACCCCAAATTTGACCAAAATCTCCAAATCTAGCTAAAATACCCAAAATTATTCAAAAATCATTTCAAACACCTTGAAAGTACCCAAAATACCAAAAATTACCAAAATTGGCCAAATTACCAAAATACCCCTCCCTAACACAAAATCCCAAAAAAATTCCAAAAAAATTCCAAAAATTCCCAAAACCTTCCAAATATTCCTAATCTCATTTTTCTCAACTATCAAATGACCTAATTTGGCCAATTTGACCATTTTTAACCAAGATCCCTAAATTTGCCTTTAAAACACCCATTTTCCCCAAATCACCTCAAATGTTCATCAAATTGGTCCCAATTTACCTCAATTTCAATTCTAAACTTAAATTCACTCTACATATGACCAATTCAGACCAAATCCAAACCATATTGGCCCATAATTTGAGCCCAATTTCAACCTAATTCCAAAACCCCCAATTTGCCCCAAATTGGTTATGTCCCCAAATTTCACCAAATTGATTACCTTAATCCCAAAATTGGCACCCAATTTATGTTGAAAACTCTTCATGAGGTTCATATTGACATTTTTCAATAATCAATTTGGACATAGTCCAAGGATAACCCAATATAGACCCAAATCTAGCCCAATATACCCAAATTGACCAAATCTCCAAAATCCTTCAAATCGACCCCCAATTGAACTCAAAACCCTTTCTATCCTTCACCAAAATTTTTCCTTACAATTACCTACACCAAATTCAACAATTAATTAGGCCAATTGACATGGCTAGCCTAGCCCAAACTCAAGTTTTGGCCATTCACACTCACTTGGACCCTTTCACCAAAAATTGACTTAACCATGTCTAAGCCACCAAAGTAATGATCTCACAGCCACCAAAACCTTCCTAAAGACCAGGCTAAACCATCCTAAAATCACCATGATATGCTATGGACCAATGGATCCCCAAATTAAGGGATTTTAACCCATTTTTTTATCCTAACTTGAAATATCTCCAACATCATCACTTACCCTTGGGAGATAATCATCATTAGCCACCCCCTGACATCCCTAAGCCAAGAGGTGACCAATGCCTGGCTAGCCAGCCACCTTGGTGGCTAGAAAATGGCCAAAAACTTGTCCAAGACAAGGGATTTTCACCCAATTTAAACACAAAATCCAAATCAGCCCAGCTACTCATTGGAGCTTTTCTGCCCTCCACATAAGCAACCAAATGCTCCCCTCAATTGACCCTAGCAGCCAACCTAGGACATTTTATTTAAACTACCCCTCCATGGACAAATAAGGAGAACTTGAAATTTCTGGGGGAGACTCAATAAAACTTCTTCCAGAGCTTCCTGGAGACCTCTTGAGCTTAACCAAACCTTCCTTAGCCACTCAAATCCATTGCTTGTGTTCAATTTTGGAGCTCAATTTCAAGGACGAAACAGGACATCCTGCAAACCTCCAGCAAATTCAAATTAATTTCACCAACAACATCCCAACATCAAGGGAAGAAGATCCCCCACAAAAGCCCCATCATCCGACCACCCTAAGGTGGACTTCGACCAAACCCCCAAATCAGCCTTGGTCGAATTTTGGTCTAGGCATTTCACCACGACCAGAGGCTCCATCCCTAGGCTTCTGGCACCCACACAAAGCTTCTACAAGCATCCAATCAAGCCTAGCCCTCTTGGACCAAGGTATTCAAAGTTAACCCTAAACCGAGCTTCTTTTAATTATTCATGAATATAAAGTAAATTAAAGGGTTTATCGACCGTATGGTTGTGTTCTACTAGTTAATACAAGCATTTAAAAAAAAATTCACTCAACTTCGTTGAGAATCGAGTGAGATATTAGCATTTTAAAATGCACGATTTTTGGGTCCAGTTTATTTGAGACGATGACCCGTGACCGTTAGATCGAGCATGTATTGATCGGGTGGCTCTGATCGCGTCGGACAGAGCGCGGTCCGACATGGGCGAGAATGAGCTAGCTGGCGGTGCCAATTACGCAGCGACACGTGGCCTGTTCGACCCGTACGAGGTTGACATGGATAAGTAGAAAAATTGGGGTCTTTTCTTATTTATTTAATCTCCAAAATTTCAAAAATACATAACTTTGTGTAGAAAAATCACAAAAATAAAATAAAAATATCTACTTGCTTATTAAATAAAGGAAAATAATGTGGAATAAATTTCAAGTCCATTTGATGCACAAAATATTTTTAATTAATTAAATAATGTGTGGAATCATTTGACTCTCCATGCATATTGACACATCAACTTGGCTTAAAATTTTGGCATGTTGTAGCCTCTATCAAGGAAAACATCCTCTAATTTTTCCAAAGTTAGAGGAGGTTCCTACACAGAGATCCTTATTTTTCAAGTTTATGCATATTATTTGCTTAATTTAATCATAATAATTAACATATTACCTAGAAAAATCTAAGAAAATTTTGCAAAGTTTATTATGACCAGAGAATCTTTAGAAAAATTTTTCATAAGTCAAGTCATTTAAAATGCACCTAATTTTTACAAAGCCTAAATCACTAAGATAATTAATTTTGGGAAATATAAATATTTAAATGACTTAATTTTTGATCTCTACTGTGGTTTATGATCCTGAAAACTCACTATAAAAATTTCAAAATATTTTGAGTTCATTTGATAACTTACGTAGATTTTTAAAGATAAATACCACATTTGAAACTTAAATATTTTTTAAAAATCAAAATATAACTCAAAAAATTATCGAGCTTAGTTTTTTGAGTTCTCTGTAATTAGGGGTATTTTATAAAAATAAAATAATATTTAAAATAGAAACTTGATTTTTAGCCCATTTTAAATATTTAAAAATTCATAAAAATCACAAAAATAATAAAGCTCATAGAAATGTTCTAAATTGCTTCCTAATCACTTAGGAACAATTAGAATATTTTTTCTCCTTTCTAAATAAAGAAATTGAATTTCAAAGCTTAAAAATATTTTTTAAAGGCTAAAAATGAGTTTTCACTAAAATAATTCCAATAAATCATAGAAAAATCAAAAAAATATAAAATTTGCTCGTATCAGTTCTCTGACCTTAGGAAGATTTTTCAAAAATACCAAACCTAATTTTCACAATTTGAAATATTTAATTTTCATTAAATAGCTTAAAAATTAAAATAATTCTAATAAATCACAGAGAATTCAAAAAATTATGAAATTTTGCCTAAAAGCTTCTCTAGTCTAGATCTACCTTCAGTAAAAATTTAAAGGGATTAGAATTTATCTTAGTCAAGTTAGGAATTTTCTTTAAAAAATCCTATTTTTGCATGACAATAATTATATAAAATAAATTAAATTTTGAAAAATGACTTTTTCTTCTCTGATATCTTAATTGACCAATGAATGAGGTAGGATAATAAATTTTGAAAAATCACATTTTCTCCTCTGATGTCTTAATCGACCCATGAATGAGGTAGGAGAAAATTAAAAATCACATTTTCTCCTCTGATGTCTCAATTGACCCATGAATGAGGTAGGATAAAAAATAAAATTAAATTTTTAAAAATCATATTTTCTCCTCTGATGTTTCAATTGACCCATGAATGAGGTAGGATAAAAATTTCAAAGTACACATTTTCTCCTCTGATGTCTCAATTGACCCATGAATGAAATAGGATAAAAATTTCAAAGTCATTGAAATTGAAAAATCACATTTTCTTCTCTAATGTCTTAATTGACCCATGAATAAGGTAGGATAAAAATTTCAAAGTCATTTAGATTAAATTTGATAAATTATGAAGTGTTAGAGCCTTAAGGGCAAATGTGTAATTTTGGAAATTTAGTCTTAATTAACATTTAGGCTTAATTCAAGGAGGATCTTAATTGACCCATGAATGAGGTAGGATAAAAATTTCAAAGTCATTTGAATTTAATTTTACTAAATTTATGAAGTGTTAAAGAGCCTTAGGGGCAAATGTGTAATTTTGGAAATTTTGCCTTAATTAACATTTAGGATTAATTCAAGGGCCTTAGGGCAAATGTGTAATTTTGGCACCTTGCCCTAATTTAACATTTAGGCTTAATTCAAGGAGGGAAATGGGTAACCTCTGATCTTAATCAATTTATTTGGTGTTTGAAACACAAGGGTTTAATTGATAGAAACCAACCTCACTCTCCCAATTGAAAAAGATAAGTTAATTAATTTCTAAATTATTAAAATTTGGAAGTTTATTAAAAAAAATGAACCTTAGGACTTAGGGGTATGACTTTTGAAGTCAATAATTAATCAATTTAATACCCCTATTTGATTTTTAAATAAAAATTCAAATTATGAATCATGACCATTTAAAGCTTAACCTTTTCAAAACTAATTAAGACACTCACCTAGGTCTTAAGGGCTTAGTGGCGACTTAGGCCAAATCAAAATTGACTAAAATGAGGATTAGAGAAATAAACATAACATAATCAAGCAGTATTGAAACACCACTAAGCCTAACTTAAAAATTGGCTAAGTGTTCAGGTGACACCAACTTGCGNGGAAAGTCCTATGGCTAGACCTAGGCTACTGAAGAAGTTTCTAGACCTCAACCAAAAGTGAGGTCAACAACCACTAAGCCCAATTAGGTTTAAAATTTTGCTAAGTGTTCAAATTACACTAACTTGCCCATTTAAGGGTCTTCACCCACATAATTCTTAAACNTGGACTCGAGGCTTTTCACCAGTTGGTGAGAGGGAGGCATGGACCTGCTTCCTCCTCCTAACTTGTTGGATAACTCAGAGGTCTATTAAACTTAATATACGTTGCTTAATGAAATCATCCTTAAACTCTTAAGGACTCACCAAAACCACCAGAACTTTACTTTTCCTACTCTTCATAAATGCCCTCACATGCATTTTTAAGTTTCAAGTGGTGGAACGAGAAGACTCGCCAGGTACGCTTTTACAGTTTATAGTACCGTCTTTTTTTTGCCTTTTTCCTTACATGCTTTATGCTTACCTTATTTCTTTTCATACTTGCATTTACCTACATGTATGAAAACAACATAAACTCGCATGAAAACCAAAACCAAAATCAAAACCAAAATTAAAATCAACCAAAATAAAATTCACCGCCACAACATTCAAAATATAAAATAACTCAAAATTTAATCACAAACATCACACAAAAGTACAATTTCAACTAAATTAAGATGTCTCTATCGGACGATTGAGAATCTCTCAGGGGAGGTAATCAACGATGCTAACGAGGTTTCCCATGGTCTGAAATACCTACGGTTGCTAACGAGGCTTCCCAAGGTTTAAATAAAATTATGGAACTCATTAAGTTGGAGTAAGTTCATTTTGACTAAGTGAATCCAATAGAAAATAGTGGTGCCGGAACGAGGGAACCGTGGGATCCTAATCGGTGTCGCTCTAATCAAATTTAATATGTCCCTATAAAATTTAAAGAACTTCAACCATAGGGCCACCTGATTTGACACTATAACTTGACATACTAGAAAACTCAAACTCATCGCGGTAACCATAGGGCTACCTGATTTGATATTATAACTTGACACACTAGATAACTCAAACTCGTCGCGGACTTCAACCATAGGGCCACCTGATTTGATATTATAACTTGACACAATAGATAACCCAGACTTATTGTGGCAAGCGGAGCTAGCATGGTGGGCAGCACGACCATCTTCAACAACAAAACCTGTCTTCCCCAGCTAAATCAATTTTTCCTTAGACTTAAACAACAAAGCCATAGGACTTTGAGGTTGCTTGCTTATGCAACGTAAATATAGACTTAAACAACAAAGCCATAGGACTTCAAGGTTGCTTGCTTATGCAACGTAAATCCTCATCTTATCTTTAGGACTTTGCAGACTTAAACAACAAAGCCATAGGACTTTGAGGTTGCTTGCTTATGCAACATAAATCCTCACATAGACTTAAACAACAAAGCCATACTTCGAGGTTGCTTGCTTATGCAACGTAAATCCTCACATCTAGGCCTTTGCATAGCCCTGCTATACAATATAAGCCCTAACTCGTCTTAGGACTCCAAGGTTGTCGCCTTTGCATAGCCTCTATACAATATAAGCCCTAACTCGTCTTAGGATTCTGAGGTTGTCTTTTGTCACGACCTAAATCCTCACATCTTTCAGGCTATTTGTGTGATCGTTTCACATGAATATAAGCCCTAACTAATAAAATTGGCCGGATGAAACACCTAAATTTTTCCCCGTTAAATTCAAACCAAACATTAGGATAGCTTGGGAAGTCACCAAGGTTCTCCTCTGGATCCATGACATCCCCTACTTCTTCCTCCTTTGGATTCTATAACAAAATGTTCCAAACTTGAACCAATCCCCTTTCACACCTCTACGTCTGATTTCATTGAAAAGTCCTACCCTTTGAAACTCCTTGAAGATAATATTTCTCGATTTTTATTGAGAGTCTTCTTAGATGACCCTAGTCATTTAAGATGTAATTAACTATAGGGGCTTGCCCTTATAGAAAGCATGTCCGAACCCAACTTAATATAAAACCTATTTAATCCTTTATATTAAATAGGTGAACTTATCAGAAAATATAAAGGTTTTGCAGACCAAACAGATGTCATATATTCCTTATTATTTGATCGAGTCTCATCCTCAAGTCTTGTGTTTATCCTTCGGGATAGTTACATGATTTGAGGTACAACGCTCTTTTATTTAAACTATGAAAAATATGGGATCAATTTAATTTAATATTTTTTTAAAACTAAATATATATGTAAATTAAAACATCCTTCCGAAGTGGGAGACAGGATTTCGATTCCGGTGACCCACAGCTTCTTACGGGCAACTCCTTCCAACCCCTGAAATATCGCCGACAGCTTTGGCGAATTTGCTGGGGACTAGTTTCACTTTCCATCTAAATCAAGAAATATTATATTTACACATCGGTAATGTGTCCGTGTCCCTCTTGGACCAAATTACTCTTGTTCCGTTGGCATGTTTTACCCATTTCTATCTTGGGAAAGTACGACCAACTCTTTGGACTTCAGGACTATTTGTTCAAACACCTTTAAAAAGAGGGGTTCAGGAGGCCATTAAGGACTCTTTCAATTTTCATATGGGTTCGGATCCCCGATAGGTGTGTTGGTGGACTAGTTCTGCCTGGGCGTTGTGCGTTGTAAAGTTGGTCTCGCACTGGGTCCTAAACTTTGCATTTCTTCGTCTCCTTCGGGTTTGGTTTGCTTTTCTGTGAATCAAGCCAAGTTGTTGCGCCTCTTTGTGCTTATTTAATTTGCTAATTGCAACTTTTTGATGCTTTAATCACAAATCAATAACAAATTTGAAAAATAAAATAATAAAGGATATGTCCAGTTTATAAGACAAGTGCATCAATTTGAGTACTTCTATCGAAACTGCAAGGCACGGGACATCACTGACTTTCGGAAATTCTTCAAATGACAGGGACAATGTCTTTGCTAAGGTTAATATTTTCTTTTGCCTCTGGAATGGAGTTCACTGTCAATAGAGATGAAATACCTGAACTGGTAGTTATTAAATTTGGACAAGGGTTCGATGATATTGGAGTTAAGTTCGTGAAGGTGGCCGTCACAGTGATGAAGTTTGAAACAAATAAGTCCGTGGAGCCAATTGTAGAGTTCAACTTGAAGTCTGCCAAAAAATTCTCCCCTTCAAAGGTGTTGATTGAAAAGAGCCCTACTAGTGTTGAAAAGTCTATCGTTGGGAGCGTTGGAATTTATCCGAGAACTATTTCTGCTCCAACTACCGGATTCACCGTCACCGCACCAACTATTTTGCTGAGTAAGGGAGAAGATATTCTACATGAGGAAGAGTCAGTTGACGCTTATGCCTCATTGCTTTCTGGATTTGAGATTGGGTCTAATTCAAAGCCGGCACAACTGATAAAGGCACAGGAAAGGAGGTGCAGCCAAGAAATTTTGAAAGCTAAACAACCTCGGCAATCTCGCCAACAACATGCACAACAATATGGCCAGTCTAGCTAAAAACCACCTCAGGGAAGATCATACCAAGCAGAGAAAAAGAGGATATCCTTGGCAGAACGACAGAAAGTGGTGTATTCCTTTAAAAAAGAAGTCGTGTAAAAGGTGTTCCATGAATTGCTAAAGGAACAAGGATTTAGTGCTACCAAAGCCGAAAAAGCCAGAGGAAGCCAATATGAAAGATCATCCTCAATATTGTCCATACCACCAGTTACTCGATCACACCATAGAAAAATGCTTTGTCTTCAAGGATTGGCTTGAGAAGAATTTCAAAAGTAGAAATGTAACGATCCCGAAAGAGTATTTGAAAGAACCTGAAAAAGGCTCCGTAAATATGATTTCGGTTGATTCAATTAACTTCTACACAACCACACCGGTGCTCAACAAAAGAAAAGATATTCTTCAGAAATCCCCAATTGACCTAAAAGTAATCAAATGAAACTCGATTAACGCTAAGTTGGAGAGACTCCAAGCCAATATTATGCGATTATCTAAAGAACAAGGAAAAGATATGAACGATGAAAATTACGATGTGTCAGATTACATGGACGAAAGATCAACATAAATCAATGTCGTCGAGACCCAGGCCGATTTGTCTGTGCGTGACGCTCCATCTTCTGGTGTGGAGAACGCCACGGATGAGAGGCAAGGG
This sequence comes from Phalaenopsis hybrid cultivar, assembly GCA_002079205.1. NCBI lineage: Eukaryota > Viridiplantae > Streptophyta > Magnoliopsida > Asparagales > Orchidaceae > Phalaenopsis > Phalaenopsis hybrid cultivar. Next base: position 296,081 of record JXCR01137293.1, on the reverse strand, counting down.
GCCACCCAACAAAGGGACGAACAAATCAATCGTCTCAAAAAGAAAATCGAAGAATTGATGACCACCATGATTACAATGCAAAACAATCACAATCATCGCAGATGACACTTACAGAAATGAACCAAATAGAAACCATTCATGTTGCAGATGAAAGGAAAGAGTTCACCTCTGATGAACAACCAAAGAAACTATGTCCAAAGTGTCAGACCAGAAAATGAATTTAAATAAACGGTTGAAAAAGTTCGGAAGGCTTTAACACAGTCTAAGAGTGGTGCATTGACTTTAAAAGGTAGACCCTACCCCTAGGAGTTCAATGTTGTACCCTAACTTAAGGGTTTTGTGTCACCAAACTTTAAGATATTTGACGGGACTGGAAATCCCAGACAACACATAACACATTTCCGAGCCAGTTGTGGCAACACAAGAAATAACGAAGCTTTACTCTTCCAACAGTTTGTTAGTAGCCTGTCAGGAATAGCATTTGATTGGTATGCTGAGTTGCCCAATAGAGTGGTGAAGACATTCAACGAGTTAGAACTAATGTTTGTAAAAAGATTTGCCGGAGTGCAGCATCATGTTTCTATTGGAGATCTCATGGTAGAAAAACAAAAGCCTAATGAGACTTTAGTGGATTATATCTTGAGGTGGAGAAACCTTAGCATGAACTGCAAACCTTAGCTACAGGAACATCATACAGTTGAGATTCTACTCAGGAGCATTCATGGGCCAGTATCTTTCTTGCTTAAGGGGCTCACCATCAAATCCTTCAAAAAGCTACTTAACAAAGCTAGCAATCTACAAGAAGAAGTCAAGTATATGGATTCTCATGAGATGGACGAGAAGTCCATGATAACCAAGATATTCGAGAAGAAATCTAGGACAGTTGATGTGGTTAGCAGAAGAAAACGACAATTGCAAATACAAGCCGAACAACATCAACAAACCTTCCAACGTCCGCATCAGAATATTCAATAATCATCTAAGCAGAGACCTTACCAGACATATGAAAGACAAGTTCCAATCATGAGCACTCGATCAAGTGGGATATACTCTTTTAAAGATGAAGCGACAAAAAATATGTTCCACCGTCTGATCAAGAATCTCAAGTTCAGATTGCCCAAGCCGAAGAAGCCAGACGAGGTCAACAAGAAAGGACATCCGAGATATTGCCGGTATTACAGGTTCGTTGGACACACCATAGAAGAGTGTTGCAGTTTCAAAGACTCGCTTGAGGAGAAGTTCAAGAATGGGGGTGTAACGATCCCGGAAGAATATTTGAAAGTAACCAGAAAGAGGTTCTATCAATATGATTTCGGTCGATCTGTTTGTTCCAACCCATTCCTATGCAACTGCCAACGAATGAAATGCCTCTAGGTTACTATTGTATTACTACTTTTGTTTAAATGGGAAATTAGCATGATCAATTTTAGTCTATCCCATCCCTCCCACCACAATTAATGAAAAGAAAGAGTTTGTTGATGTTCAGAATTGTTTAATATTTGAAAAAAAAAAACTCATCACCTCAAAAGAGAAATTTGGATAAGACTATGACTTCAAGGGAGAATGAAATAATGCCCTAATAACTGAGTCATCCACTTTAAAGAATTTGGACTGAGTCCTAAGTTGATTTTAAAATAAGATAGTGTGGTTGAAATACGAATAGTTGACTCGGGATATCACGAGCCTTTTAATTTCATGCCATGTGACTATGTCCTGACTTTCAAACGAGTTATAATATCCAAGAATTGGACTTAAGAAACATTTGAGGATTATTAGTCAGGGGAATTTGGACATTCAAAATCTTTAAAAGAGATATGTTCCACCAGATATAGTAATTTTTAGAAAACAAAGGGAGTAAAAAAAATTTTGTGAAAATCCCCCGAGAAGAATCTTGAGGTGAGCTTATAATAATAAATTGGTGTCTGAATTAAGACATTCAAAATCTTTAAATCATGCTCTACCAGATATAGTAATTTTCAACAAAATATGGGGAAAGAAAAAAAAAACAAAAGAAAAAAAAATTATGTGAAAAGTTTGATCCAAAGAAATCAAAGTAAAAAAGAAAAGTCTCCGTGAGAAGAAGCTTGAGGTGGACGTATAATAAAAAATTTGTGTCCGAGTTTCCCCTGATTAATGAAACTTAAAATGTTCTCCTAAGAAAATTCTTCTAATATTATATTCAAGAAAAGTTCAACGATCTTGAGTCTTTTGGTCGGTTATTAACTGACTCAGAAATATCTTTGAAAAACAAAAAATGTTTTGATCACACGACCAAAATTCTGAAATCTGCTTAGACTCAGAAAGAAAGAATTAAAGAAATGACAATGATATTAGCGGTTAATGGAAATTCAAACCTGAAGTCATATCCTTTAGTGTCCAATAAATACAGCTCCAACTTCAACTCGAGGAATGATAGAAAGATTTCTTAAAGGCAACTTCAACAACATTTACAGAATTTGCAACAAATTAAATGATGACTACTACAAATGGAGCTACGAACTTGTGGCCTCTTCAGCTATGGTTTTCTTAGAGATAACACATCTTTATAAGTACTTGAAAGAATATAATTCTGATATCACCTTAAAGAGCGGGTTATGCTCTAACACTTGTCCTTAGTCAGTGGACGATACTTCAAGAAACACTGTCCCCCGTGTTTCAAAGACAGACTCGTTCTTAGGAGCTCAGACGTCGTGCTTGTCTGAAACTGGGTCCAAATCCTAACAAAAAGAAAAGAAAATCATAAATTTCTCGAGTTCGAGGTTTCTTACTCTTTGCTTGCGTAGCTCAACTACCTTGGTCTGCACCAGTTTTCTTCATATCCCCGCGAAATTTCACATTCTGCACAAAATCTCACAAAGTTACACAATTTTTCCTCACCAATGTCCATCTTCGCTAATTCTACTATTTTCCCATGAATTCAAAATGCGATATTTTAGAGGATGACAATTTCACATCCGATTCCGCATTTCTTAGCAATGATTCACCCAATATTTTAGAGGATGAGGATTTCACATCCGATTCCACATTGCTTAGCAATGATTCACACAATATTTTAGAGGATGAGGATTTCAATTTCGATTCAACATTGCTTTGCAATGGTTCACACGATATTTTAGAGGATTAGGATTTCATATCCAATTTCGCATTGCTTAGCAATGATTTACACGATATTTTAGAGGGTGAGGATTTCACATCTGATTCTGCATTGCTTAGCAATGATTCACACGATATTTTAGAGGATGAGGATTTCACATCCGATTCTGCATTGCTAGCAATGATTCACATGATATTTTAGAGGATGAGGATTTCCCATCTGCTTCTGCATTGCTTAGCAATGGTCCACACGATATTTTAGAGGATGAAGGTTTCATATTTGATTCTGCATTGCTTAGCAATGGTCCATACGATATTTTAGAAGATGAGGATTTCACATTCGATTCTGCATTGCTTAGCAATGATTCACCCCGATATTCTAGAGGATGAGGATTTCACATCCGATTCCGCATTGCTTAACAATGATTCACACAATATCTTAGAGGATGAGTATTTCACATCTGATTCTGCATTGCTTTGCAATGGTTCACACGATATTTTAGAGGATTAGGATTTCATATCCAATTCCCCATTTCTTAGCAAAGATTCACACGATATTTTAGAGGATGAGGATTTCACATCTGATTCCGCATTGCTTAGCAATGATTCACACGATATTTTAGAGGATGAGGATTTCACATCTGATTCCGCATTAGTTAGCAATGGTCCACACGATATTTTAGAGGATGAAGATTTCAGATCTGATTCCGCATTGCTTATCAATGGTCCATACGATATTTTAGAGGATGAGGATTTCACATCTGATTCCACATTGCTTAGCAATGATTCACCCAATATTTTAGAGGATGAAGATTTCACATCTGATTCCACATTGCTTAGCAATGATTCACCCAATATTTTAGAGGTTGAGGATTCCACATCTGATACCGCACTGCTTTAGGAGCTCATCCTATCGCATTCTTTCAAATCAAATTTTAGAGGTTGAGGATTTTACATCCGATTCCGCATTACTTTAGGAGCTCCTCCTATTGCAATATTCCAAATCAAATCCTACAATATACTAGAGGTTGAGGATTTTATATTCAATTCCACGTTGCTTTAGGTTCTCATCTTATTGCAATCTTTCAAATCAAATTTCAGAGGTTGAGAATTTCACATCTGATTCCGCGCTGCTTTAGGTTCTCCTCCTATCGCAGTCTTATAAATAAAATTCTATAGGTTAAAGATTTCATATTCAATACCGCATTGCTTTATGTTCTCATCCTATTGCAATCTTTCAAATCAAATCTAGAGGTTGAGGATTTTATATCTGATTCCACGTTGCTTTAGGTTCTCATCCTATTGCAATCTTTCAAATCAAATTCCAGAGGTTGAGGATTTCAAATCCGATACCGTGTTGCTTTAGGTTTTCCTCCTATTTCAATATTTCAAATCAAATTTAGAGGTTGAAGATTTTATATTTGATGCCGCGTTGCTATAGGAGCTCCTCCTATTGCAATCTTTTAAATCAAATCTAGAGGTTGAGGATTTCACATCCGATACCATGTTGCTTTAGGTTCTCATCCTATTGCAATCTTTCAAATTAAAACCAGAGGTTGAAGATTTTACATTTGATACCGCATTGCTTTAGGAGCTCATCCTATCACAATCTTTCAAATCAAAACTAGAGGTTGAAGATTTTACATCCGATACCGCGTTGCTTTAGGAGCTCATCCTATCACAATCTTTCATATCAAATTTCAAAGGTTGAGGATTCTACATCTGATCTTGTGTTGCTTTAGGTTCTCATCCTATTGTAATCTTTTAAATCAATTCTAGAGATTGAGGATTTCACATCCGATACCACGTTGCTTTAGAAGCTCCTCCTATTACAATCTTCCAAATCAAATCCTACGATATATTAGAGGCTGAGGATTTTATATCCGATTCCGCGTTGCTTTAAGAACCCCTCCTATCGTAATTTTTTAAATCAAATTCAACGATATTCTTGAGTTTGAGGGAATAAGCCCTTTGATTGATTCAAGGCATCCTATTCTTATCTTTTGAAATCAATTTTAAGACCACCTTAAATGGATTATGGTATCTAATTCTTATTTCGGGATTGATACCCAAATTTCAATTCCAACCTCGGGGTCAGCACTTACATACTAATTCCCATCCTTTATAAATACCTGAAATTTCATAACTCAAAATTCACTCTCTGATCCCCAGCGAGAGTCCCTACTCCTTGATTTCAATCAAACGATCACCTGCTAGTTCCCCAACAAAAACAAATCACATACACGACTTTACACATATTTCCTGGTGTGTTGACTTAAGAGTTTGTATTGGCTTTTGTTGATCTCTTCGGTCAACGCCAATACGCGCGGTGTGCTTGCCCAGCACAACACACCTATTGGGGGTCCATTTGTTGACCTCATTTTTTTGTTGAGGTTTAGTTTTTCCTCTTTAGTAGCGTAAGGTCCAGCCATAGGACTTTCCTATTGACTATTATTAGAAAACTAGAAAGGATACCCTCACCATTAGAAACTCTACCTTCTTCTCTACTCAACTTGAAGTTCGACATGTTGGTCTCAACCTCTAAATACTTAGTAGGTGGGGTCAATATGGGGGAAACTCAAGATGAGACACCCTTAGGATTGCTGGACCTTAGGGTTGACCCTGAGTGTTGGTCTGGAGCTAAGGCACTCACTGCACTCACTACACTCACTACACTCACTACACTCGCTACACTCACTACACTCACAATCACTCACAACTCTAAACTCAAATTTCTAGCCTAGGTCCCTCACATGACCTAATTTGGCCAATTTGACCATCTTTAATCAAAATCCCCAAATTTTTCTTTAAAAGACCCACTTTCCCCAAATCACCTAAAATGTTCATCAAATTGGTCCCAATTTACCTCAATTTCAATTCTAAATTCAAATTCACTCTTCATATAACCAATTTAGACCAAATCCAAACCAAATTGACCCATAATTTGAGCCCACTGTCAACCTAATTCCAAAACTTTTAATTTGCCCCAAATTGACTGTCCCCAAATTTCACCAAATTGATTGCCTTAATCCCAAAATTGATGCCCAGTTTATGTTGAAAACTATTCATGAGGTTCCTATTAACCTTTTTCAATAATCAATTTGGACTTAGTCCAAGGCTAACCCAATCTAGACCCAAATCTAGCCCAATATACCCAGATTGACCAAATCTCCAAAATCCTTCAAATTGACCCTTTAATCAAACTCAAAACCCTTTCTATCCTTCACAAAAATTTTTCCTTACAATCCCCTACACCAAATTAAAAAATTAATTAGGCCAATTGACATGGCTAGCCTAGCCCAAACTCAAGTTTTGGTCATTTGCACTCACTTGGACCCTTTCACCAAAAATTGACTTAACTATGTCTAAGCCACCAAAGTAATGTTTTGACAACCACCAAAACCTTCATAAAAACTAGGATAAACCCTCGTAAAATCACCATGACAAGATATGGACCAATGGATCCCCAAATTAAAGGATTTTTACCAATTTTTGGACTTAACTTGAAATATCTCCAACATCATCACTTACCCCTGGGAGATAATCATCATTCGCCACCGCCTGACATCCCTGAGCCAAGAGGTGACCAATGTCTGGCCGGCCAACCACCTTGGTGGCTTGAAAATGGCCAAGATAAGGGATTTTTATCCAACTCAAACCCAAAAGCCAAATCAGCCCAGCTGCTCATTGGAGCTTCTTTGCCCTCCACATAAGCAACCAAATGCTCCCCTCAATTGACCCTGACAGCCAGCCTAGGCCATTTTATTTAAACTCCCTCTCCATGGCCAAAAGAGGAGAACTTGAAATTCCTTGGGGAGACTCAGTAAATCTTCTTCCAGAGCATCTTGGAGACCTCTTGAGCTTAACCAAACCTTCCTTAGCCACTCAAATTCGTTGCTTGAGTTCAATTTTGGAGCTCAATTTCAAGGCCGAAATAGGACTTCCTCCAAACCTCCACAAAATTCAAATTAATTGCACCCACACCATCCCAAAATCAAGAGAAGAAGATCCCCCACAAAAGCCCCATCATCCGGCCACCCTAAGGTGGACTTCGACCAAACCCCCAAATCGGCCTTGACTGAATTTGGGTCTAGGAATTTCACCATGACCAGAGGCTCCATCCCTAGGCTTCTGGCACCGACACAAAGCTTCTACAAGCATCCAATCGAGGCCACCCCTCTTGGACCAAGGTATTCAAAGTTAACCCTAAACCGGGCTTCTTTTAATTATTCATGAATATAAAGTAAATTTAAAGGTTTATCAACCGTATGGATGTGTTCTACTAGTCAATATGAGCATTTTAAAAAAAAATTCACTCAATTTCATTGAGAATCGAGTGAGCTATTAGCATTTTAAAATGGACAGTTTTCAGGTCCAGTTCATTTGAAACGATGACCCGTGATTGTCAGATCGAGCGTGTATTGATCGGGTGGCTCTGATCGCGTCGGACAGAGTGCGGTCCGACATGAGCGGGAATGAGCTGGCTGGCGGTGCCAATCACGCAGCGACACGTGGCCTGTTTGACCCGTACGAGGTTGAGATGGATAAGTAGATAAATAGGGGCCTTTTCTTATTTATTTAATCTCCAAAATTTCAAAAATACATAACTTTGTGTAGAAAAAATCACAAAAATAAAATAAAAATATCCTCTTGCTCATTAAATAGAGAAGACCAATCTGTAATAATGTTCAAGTCCATTTGATGCACAAAATATTTTTATTTAATTAAACACTATTTGGAATCATTTGATTCTCCATGCATATTGACACATCACCTTGGTTTGAAATTTTGGCATGTTGTAGCCTTTATCAAGAAAAACATCCTCTATTTTTTCCAAAGTCAGAGGATGTTTCTATACAGAGATCCATATTTTTTAAACTTATGCACATTATTTGCTTAATTTAATCATAATAATTAGCATGTTTCCTAGAAAAATCTAAGAAAATTTTGAAAGGTTTATTATGACTAGAGAAATTTTTAGAAAAATTTTAAGAAAGGTTTATTATGACTAGAGAAAGGTTTATTAGCATTTTTAGAAATTTTTATAATTAGCATTTGTAGTAGTCTTTAGAAAAATTTTTCATGAGTCAAGTCATTTCAAATGCACCTATTTTTTACAAACACTAAATCAATAAGATAAATAATTTTGAGAAATATAAATATTTAAATGACTTAATTTTTGATCTCTACTGTGGTTTATGACCCAAAGAACTCACTATAAAAATTTCAAAATATTTTGAGTTCATTTGATAACTTAAGTTAATCTTTAAAGATAAATACCACTTTTGAAACGTAAATGATTTTTAAAAATCAAAATATAACTCAAAAAATTATGAAACTTAGTTTTTTGAGTTCTCTGTAATCAGGGGTATTTTATAAAAATAAAATAATATTTAAAAGAAAAACTTGATTTTTAGCCCATTTTAAATATTTAAAAATTCATAAAAATCACAAAAATAATAAAGCTCATGAAAATGTTCTAAATTGCTTCCTAATTAGTTAGAAACAATTAGAATATTTTTCCTAATTTTATAAATAAAGATATTGAATTTCAAAGCTTAAAAACATTTTTAAAGGCTAAAAATGACTTTTCACTAAAATAATTCCAATAAATCAAAGAAAAATCAAAAAAATATAAAATTTGCTCTTATGAGTTTTATGACCTAAGGGAGATTTTTTAAAAATACAAAACCTAATTTTCAACATTTAAAATATTTTATTTTTATTAAATAGCCCAAAAATTAAAATAAAACTAATAAATCACAAAGAACTTTAAAAAATTATGAAATTTTATTTAAAGGCTTTTCTAGTCTAGGTCTACCTCTAGTAAAAATTGCAAGAGATTAAAATTTATCTTGGTCAAGTTAGGAATTTTCTTTGAGAAATACTATTTTTGCCTCAAAATAATTATACAAAATATATTAAATTTTGGAAATCTTTGAAAAATCCTATTTTTGCTTGAAAATAATTATATAAATTAAATTAAATTTTGAAAGGAATTTTCTTTGAAAAATCCTGTTTTTGCATGAAAATAATTATATAAAATAAATTAAATTTTGAGAAATTATCCTATTTTTGCATAAAATTAATTATATAAATTAAATTAAATTTTGAAAAATCACATTTTCTTTTTTTGCATTAAAAAAATTATATAAATTAAATTAAATTTTGAAAGATCACATTTTCTCCTCTAGTCTTAATTGACCCATGAATGAGGTAGGATAATAAATTTTGAAAAATCACATTTTCTCCTCTGATGTCTTAATCGACCCATGAATGAGGTAGGAGAAAATTAAAAATCACATTTTCTCCTCTGATGTCTCAATTGACCCATGAATGAGGTAGGATAAAAAATAAAATTAAATTTTTAAAAATCATATTTTCTCCTCTGATGTTTCAATTGACCCATGAATGAGGTAGGATAAAAATTTCAAAGTCATTGAAATTGAAAAATCACATTTTCTTCTCTAATGTCTTAATTGACCCATGAATAAGGTAGGATAAAAATTTCAAAGTCATTTAGATTAAATTTGATAAATTATGAAGTGTTAGAGCCTTAAGGGCAAATGTGTAATTTTGGAAATTTAGTCTTAATTAACATTTAGGCTTAATTCAAGGAGGATCTTAATTGACCCATGAATGAGGTAGGATAAAAATTTCAAAGTCATTTGAATTTAATTTTACTAAATTTATGAAGTGTTAAAGAGCCTTAGGGGCAAATGTGTAATTTTGGAAATTTTGCCTTAATTAACATTTAGGATTAATTCAAGGGCCTTAGGGCAAATGTGTAATTTTGGCACCTTGCCCTAATTTAACATTTAGGCTTAATTCAAGGAGGGAAATGGGTAACCTCTGATCTTAATCAATTTATTTGGTGTTTTAAAAATAAGGGATTAATTGATAGAAACCAACCTCACTCTGCCGATTGAAAAAGATAAGTTAATAAATTTCTAAATTATTAAAATTTGGAAGTTTATTAAAATAAAATGAACCTTGGACTTAGGAGTATGACTTTTGAAGTCAATAATTAATCAATTTAATACCCCTATTTGATTATCAAATAAAAATTCAATTATGAATCATGATTATTTAAAGCTTAACCTTTTCAAAACTGATTAAGGCACTCACCTAAGTTTTAAGGGCTCAGTGGCGACTTAGGCTAAATTAAAATTGACTAAAATGGGAATTAGATAAATAAACATAATATAATCAAGCATTCTTGAAACACCACTAAGCCTAAATTAAAAATTGGCTAAGTGTTCAGGTTACACCAACTTGCCCTTTAAATTCACTCACATAATTTTCAAATTAATTGATAAATGATAATTACCCCTTTCTTAGAGATAATTAAGACATCAATGTTCACTGGGCATTAGAAGTATTCATAGGATGAACCTTCTTAGGGATAATTGAGACATCATAGTTCACTGAGTAATAAGGGTATTTACAGGATGAACCGTTAGGCAACATAATAAGTTTAAATGGACTCGAGGCTTTTCACTAGTTGGTGAGAGGGAGGCATGGACCTGCTTCCTCCTCCTAACTTGTTGGATACCTCAATAATCTATTAAACTAGAGGGAGGCATGGACTTGCTTCCTCCTCCTAACTTGTTGGATACCTCAGAGGTCTATTAAATTTAATATACTTTGCTTAATGAAATCATCCTTATTTTAAGGACTCACCAAAATACAACATAGAGTTAGAAAAACCACCAGAACTTTACTTTTCCTACTTTTCGTAAGTGCCCTCACATGCATTTTTAAGTTTCAGGTGGTGGAACGAGAAGACTCACCAGGTACGCTTTTAGAGTTTATAGTACCGTCTTTCTGTGCATTTTTCCTTCCACGCTTTATGCTTACGTTATTTCTTTTCATACTTGCATTTACCTACATGTATGAAAACAACATAAACTCGCATGAAAACCAAAACCAAAATCAAAACCAAAATTAAAATCAACCAAGATAAAATTCACCGCCACGACATTCAAAATATAAAATAACTCAAAATTTAATCACAAACATCACACAAAACTATAATTTCAACTAAATTAAGACATCTCTATCAAACGATCAAGAATCCCTTCAAGGAGGTAACCTACGGTTGCTAATGAGGTTTCCCACGGTCTGAAATTTGAGTTTAGTAAGTTCATTTTGACTAAGTGAATCCAATAGAAAATAGTGGTGCCGGAACGATGGAACCGTGGGATCCTAATCCACACTAAGTGAATCCAATAGAAAGTAGCGGTGTCGGAACGAGGGAACCGTAGGATCCTAACCGGTGTTCACCCTAATCAACTTTAACATGCCCCCATAAAATTTAAAGAACTTCAACCATAAGGCCACCTGATTTGACATCAACTTTAATATGCCCCTATAAAATTTAAAGAACTTCAACCATAGGGCCACCTGATTTGACACTATAACTTGACACACTAGAAAACTCAAAGTCATCGCTAACCATAGTGCCACCTGATTTGACATCATAACTTGACACACTAGAAAACTCAAACTCGTCACAAAACTATAGGGCCACCTGATTTGACATTATAAATTGACACACTAGAAAACTCAAACTCGTCGCGGACCATAGGGCCACCTGATTTGACATTATAACTTGACACACTAGATAACTCAAACTCGTCACGGCAACCATAGGGCTACCTGATTTGATATTATAACTTGACACACTAGATAACTCAAACTCGTCGCGGACTTCAACCATAGGGCCACCTGATTTGATATTATAACTTGACACAATAGATAACCCAGACTTATTGTGGCAAGCTAGCTTGGTGGGCAGCACGACCATCTTCAACAGCAAAACCTATCTTCACCAGCTAAACCAATTTTGGTGGGCAGCACGACCATCTTCAACAGCAAAACCTATCTTCACCAGCTAAACCAATCTTCATTCGTGGGCAGCACGGCCATCTTCAACAGCAAAACCTGTCTTCCCCAGCTAAACCAATCTTCCTTAGCAGCACGGCCATCTTCAACAGCAAAACATGTCTTCCCCAGCTAAACCAATCTTCCTTCCTTATAACTTGACACACTAGATAACTCAAACTCGTTGCAGCAGGAGCTTGGAGCTAGCTTGGTGGGCAACACGGACACAATAGATAACTCAAACTCGTCGCGGAAGGAGCTTGGAGCTAGCATGGTGGGCAGCACGGTCAACAGCAAAACCTGTCTTCCCCAACTAAACCAATCTTCCTTCCTTAGACTTAAACAACAAAATCCATAGGACTTCGAGGTTGCTTGCTTATGCAATCTAAATCCTCACATCATCTTTAGGCCTTTGCATCGCCCTACTATACAATATAAGCCCTAACTCGTCTTAGGATTCCGAGGTTGTCGTTTGTCATGACCTAAATCAATTAAACAACCAAGCCATAGGATTTTGAGGTTGTCTGCTTATGCAACATAAATCCTCACCTCATCTTTAGGCCTTTGTATAGCTCTGTTGTACTAAGCCCTAACTCGTCTTAGGATTCCGAGGTTGTCGTTTGTCACGACCTAAATCCTCACATCAAGCCCTAACTCATCTTAGGATTCCGAGGTTGTCGTTTGTCACGACCTAAATCCTCACATCTTTCAGGCTATTTGCGTGATTGTTTCACACGAATGTAAGCCTAACTAATAAAATTGGTAGGATGAAAAAACTAAATTTTTCTCCTCTAAATTCAAACCAAATATTAGGATAGCTTTGGAAGTCACCAAGGTTATCCTCTGGATCCATGACATCCCCTACTTCTTCCTCATTTAGATTTTATAACAAAATGTTCAAAATTTGAACCAATCCCCTTTCACACCTCTACTTTCAATTTCATTGAAAAGTCCTACCCTTTGAAACTCTTTGAAGATAATATTTCCTAATTTTTATCGAGAGTCTTCTTAGATGACCCTGGTCATTTAAGATGTAATTAAATATAGGGGCTTGCCTTTATAGGAAGCATGTCCAAACCCAGCTTAATATAAACTCTATTTAATCCTTAATATTAAATAGAGGAACTTGTTGGCAAATATAAAGGTTTCATAGACCAATNTGAAACTCCTTGAAGATAATATTTCCTAATTTTTATCAAGAGTCTTCTTAGGTGACTTTGGTCATTTAAGATATAATTAACTGTAGGGGCTTGCCCTTATAAGAAGCATGTTCGAACCCTGCTTAATATAAACCCTATTTAATCCTTATATTAAATATGAGAATTTGTCGACAAATACAAAGGTTTCGCAGACGNTAAGTGAATCCAATAAAAAATAGTGATGCCGGAAAGAGGGAACCGTAGGATCCTAACCGGTGTTGCTCTAATAAAGTTTAATATGCCCTCATAAAATTTAAAGAACTTCAACCATTGGGCCACCTGATTTGATAATGTAATTTGACACACTAGATAACTCAAACTTGAAGAGGCAAGGAGCTCAGAGCTAGCATGGTGGGCAGCATGGCCATCTTCAATAACAAAACCTGTCTTCCCCAACTAAACCAATCTTCCTTCCTTAGACTTAAAACATTAAAGCCATAGAACTTTGAGGTTGCTTGCTTATGCAACGTAAATCCTCACCTTATCTTTAGGCCTTTTCATAGCCCTACTATGTAATATATGCCCTAACTCGTCTTAGAATTCCGAGGTTGTTGTTTATCACGACCTAAATCCTCATATCTTCCACGCTATTTGTGTGATCTTTTCACACGAATGTAATCCCTAACTAAAAAAATTGGTAGGAAGAAACATCTAAATATTCCTCCTCAAAACTGAAGCCAAACATTAGGATAGCTTGGGAAGTCACCGGGATTCTCCTCTGGATCCATGTCATCCCCTAGTTCCTCCGCCTTTGGATTCCACAACAAATGTTCCAGATTTGAACCAATCCCCTTTCACACCTCTATGTCTGATTTTGTCGAAGAGTCCTCCACCCTTTGAAATTCCTTGAAGATAATATTTTTTTATTTTTATCGAGTCTTCTTAAGTGACTTTGGTCATTTAGGATGTAATTAAATATAGGGGCTTGTCCTTATAGGAAGCATGTCCAAAACCAACTTAATATAAACCATATTTTATCTTTTATGTTAAATAAGGANCCCTAGTTCTTCTTCCTTTGGATTCTACAATAAAATGTTCCAAATTTGAACCAATCCCCTTTCACACCCCTATGTCTGATTTCATTGAAGAGTCCTCCCCTTTGAAATTCCTTGAAGATAATATTTCCTGATTTTTATCGTGAGTCTTTTTAAGAGACTTTGGTCATTTAGGATGTAATTAACTATAGGGGCTTGCCCTTGTAGGAATCATGTCCGAACCTAATTTAATATGAACCCTATTTAATCCTTTATATTAAATAGGGGAACTTCTAGGCAAATACAAAGGTTTCGCAGACCAAACGGACGTCATACTTTCCTTAGTTTATTTGATCAAACCTCATCAAGGTTTCGTAGACCAAACGGACGTCATACTTTCCTTAGTTTATTTGATCGAGCCTCATCCTCCCAGCTTAATATAAACCCTATTTATTCCTTTATATTAAATAGGGGAATTTGTCGGCAAATACAATAAATCCTATTTAATCTTTTATATTAAATAGGGGAACTTGTCGGCAAATACAAAGGTTTCAATAAACCCTATTTAATCCTTTATATTAAATAGGGGAACTTGTCGGCAAATACAAAGATTTCAGAACGGACGTCATACTTTCCTTAGTTTATTTGATCGAGCCTCATCCTCAAGTCTTGTGTTTATGCTTTATTTAATCTTTCATATTAAATAGGGGAACTTGTCGGCAAATACAAAGGTTTCGCAGACCAACTTAATTATTTATATTAAATAGGGGAACTTGTCGGCAAATACAAAGGTTTTGCAGACCAAACTGACGTCATACTTTCCTTAGTTTATTTGATCGAGCCTCATCCTCAATTCTTGTGTTTATCCTTCACAATATTAAATAGGGGAACTTGTCGGCAAATACAAAGGTTTCGCAGACCAAACAGACGTCATATATCTTAGTTTATTTGATCGAGCCTCATCCTCAAGTCTTGTGTTTATCCTTCGGGATAGATATAGGAGTTTATTTGATCGAGCCTCATCCTCAAGTCTTGTGTTTATCCTTTGGGATAGATACAGGATCCTATTTGATCGAGCCTCATCCTCAAGTCTTGTGTTTATCCTTCGGGATAGATATAGGATTTGAAGTACAATGCTAGGAACTTGTGGGAAAATACAAAGGTTTCGCAGACCAAACAGACGTCATACTTTCCTTAGTTTTTTTTATCGAGCCTCATCCTCAAGTCTTGTGTTTATCCTTTGGGATAGATACAAGATTTGAGGTACAACGCTCTTTCATTTAAACAGCCTCATCCTCAAGTCTTGTGTTTATCCTTTGGGATAGATACAGGATTTGAGGTACAGTGCCCAAGTCTTGTGTTTATCCTTCGGGATAGATACAAGATTTGAGGTACAATGCTCTTTCATTTTTAAACTATGAAAATATNAGTTTATTTGATCGAGCCTCATCCTCAAGTCTTGTGTTTATCCTTCGAGATAGATACATGATTTGAGGTACAGTGCTCTTTCATTTTAAACTATGAAAAATATGGGGTCAGTTTGATTTCGTACTTCAATGTCCTTCCGAAGTGGGCAACGAGATTTTGATTCCAGCGACGGACAGCTTCTTAAGGGCAACCCCACAAACCAACCCGAAATAACACCGACAGTGCTCCTCTACGTTTTTCACTCCTCTACTTTCATTTTTCACACCACATCATTCCATTTCACTTCCATATTAGAGTCAATTAGTGATTTTGTTTTCATAGTTTAGAGCTTTTGTGGTGAAATTTAGTGTGAAACATTCTGTAAGAGTGTTGGAGAAGGAGAAAAGTGAAAGATATCTTCTTCCTATATTCCTAAAGAAAGGCAATAAAGGATTTCCTTAGAGAAAGAGTTTTCAGATAAGTATTGTTTGCTTATTAGTGTTGTATGAACTTTCTTTTATATATGAAATTTGTGTTTTGATATTTCTTTCTCATGAAGTCTGAGTAGTTCTCTTTATCTTTCTCCCTACTCTGAGATATGGTGAAATGAGAAGATAATATAAATGTGCCAATATTAAATTGTAAAATAAATTGTGATGATTTTTTGACTCCGAACTTAATTTACTTTTCGATCTGGCCAATTGAATTGTTAAAATATGTTGTGAAACATATGATCCGGGAAATGGAGTATGAGTTCTATAACAATTAAAATATATTGTGAAACATATGATCCGGGAAATGGAGTATGAGTTCTACAACAGAGTGAGGGTCACATTTGATTTCATGAAGGAGAAATTTGTTTATATGTTGTGAAACATATGATCCGGGAAATGGAGTATGAGTTCTACAACAGAGTAAGGATCACATTTGATTCTATCAAGGAGAACATCGTTTATGGAATTAAGTGCAAATAAATAGGGAAATAGTCTTTGTTGGGTGTAGAATTGGAGAACCTCTAGGGTGACAGACTAAAATCTTCAATTTAGTCTTAGTGTTTAACAATTGAAGCGAGAGCTAGCCTTCAGGTGAAGGGAAGTGAGAGCTCTGGAGTGGGAGCCGGTATCTTCCTAGCCTAGCTGCAGATTTAGGGACTAAACACTGAGATAAGCTAATGATTTTCTATGCACTGTAACAAGGTAGACAATTAAAATTGCTCCTATTTGGCACAATACATACTATGAACATTTATCTCATCACATTTTACCATAGCCTCATTGTAGTGGGAAGGATACTTTTTTTTACATAAGAATCTCCATTACATAAACATAGTTAATAGATTAGTATTTACTATTTTAAATTTTGCATACTTGATTTGTAATAGTTTAGAAATTTTGATTACATCTTAACAATTGAAATTAGTGACAGTGATTTCAATTGACTTTTTGTAAATTTCCTAGCAAATTTTTCATTTCCAATTTAAAACGTCCTCATAGGATCATACTTGGGGCTTAAATAGAAAGTCCATTATTACTTGATAACGATACGTATATTTGTGTAGAATCTGAATATTAATTGATTATATTTAATTAAATTTTACACAATCTATCACAATAAAAAAGTCGAATCAAGTATCCACCTTTAAGGGTGTGCCAATAGCACTACCTATGTTAAATAAAGCATTTAGCTTGAATAAGTGTAGAGGGATGCCTGGAAATTTAAACCTTATAGGAACCACTAGTGGATCCTTGCTAAGGTCAAAATCTGGAGTTCATTTTATAATCTTCATTGATGATTCAGCTATCATTACTGATTGTATTGCAAACAAACTAGCATAGTCCTCTTCTACTATCAATTGTATTAATAGATGTCTTCCATACAAAAGGCCTAGCTGCCAAGTCCCAATAAATTGCAGAGAATCAAAAAAGTTTCTTACCAACTCCATTTTGGGGCGCCCTGGCATGAACTTTCCAATGAGTGTGAACTTTACTTCAGAGTTCTTCTCAGTCATGTCTTGTGCTGAGCAAAATATAGCAGACTCACCCTCCTTTAATCCAACAGGATGAATGCATGGGGCAGAACCCTTACCAGCCCAGGTGTCATGGAACACTTGGGGGAAAACCATATTTTTAGGATCAAACAGTACTTCCTTTGTTCTGCCCATCACCCCAGCATAGGTGGCTCTTGTCTATTGCACGTTCGTATCTAGGTCAATAGGTGTTGCCATGAGGTTACTTCAGCTCCCAATGGAACAGTCATTTTTGAAATCTCAGAACTCGGAAAGGGACTAAACTGCAGAACCAGCCTCCAAAAGGGAAAACAACTTGTAGACGAGCCATAAANATATATATATTAAAATTAAATGTCTTTCCAAAGCGGGCGACGGTATTCCGATTCCGGCGACCGACAGCTTCTAACGGGCAACTGCCCTTAACCAAAATAGTGCTGACATGCATTAATGTCATTGAATTATTAAAAGATAAATTAATCACTACTCCTATAATAGTTTAACCCAATTGCGAGAAACCAATTGAGCTAATGTGCAATACTACGATTATGCAATTGAAGCTTTATTAGGGTAAAGATATGATAAAATTTTTAAAATTATATATTACACAAGTAGAACCCTGACTGAAGCTCAAAGTAATTATACCACTACTTAGAAAGAGTTTTTGGAAATTTTCTATGCTTTTGATATATTCAGATTATATCTCATTAGAGCTAAATGTATTGTGCATATTGATCACTCTACTATAAGATAGTTGATGCAAACGAAGGATGCAAAAACAAGATTAATTAGATTGATTCTTCTGATGCAAGAATTTAATTCCATAGTAGTAGATAGGAAGGGATCTTGTAATCAAATAGATGATCATTTATCCCGGTTGGAACAGGAAAAATTATTTAATTATGAAAGTGAAATTAATGAAAATTTTCCTAATGAACAATTATACGCTATTAATGAATGGCATGTGCCATGGTATGTAAACATAGTCAGTATGATGCTACAACTGTTGTTATTACCATTGCATCAAAGTCCGTTGCACAAAAGAATGATGGTCAAGAAAAGCTTACTGATCTTAAGTTGATTAAAGAGAAAGCAGTCGATGATAAATTATGTAAGCTCAGAGTTAAGATTTTAGAATAGACGAAGGAGTGAAGAATGGACAATGGTGGCAAGGATTGTGATTTTTCAAATTATCTTAATGAGGAATTCATGGAAATCAAACCTTTTATTGAGGAGAACGCCCTGGTGATTGTAAATGGCCATTCAGCTAAGAGAGGAGCAAATCAGTAGGATGGAGAAGAGAATAAAGGAGATGGCCACCACTATGGTCATCATGGCTATAATTCATGAACTGTAAAAGTCATAGCAGATGGTGTTTTCAGAAGTGAACTAGCCTGAGATCATACACATTATAGATGAAAGAAAAGAATTTGCTTCCGCCAACACAGATGAACCACAAAAGAAGGATTTAGTTCAGAGTTTGATGCCAGAAAAAGACATCAAGCAGTTAGTCGAGCAATAAGTATGAGAAATGTTAGCCCAGTCTAATACAGGAGCACCAGTTTAAAAGGGTAGAACTTACCTAAAGAAGGTTAATGTCATACCATACCCGAATTATTTTGCAACACTAACCTTTAAGATTTTCAATGGAATGAGAAACCCTCGTGAGCATGTTGTACACCTTTGGGCGAGTTGCTACAATGTTGAGGGTAATGAAGCATTACTTTTCTTCCAGTTCATGTATAGTTCATCAGGGATCTCATTTGATTCGTATGCATAGTTACCCAATGGATCAGTTAAGGCATTTTTTGAATTGGAAAATATGTTCGTGAAGAGATTCATCGGAGTGCAACGCCATGCCACCATAGTAGATCTCGTGATAGAATGATAGAAGTCAAACAAGACCATAGTGGACTACATTTTGAGATGGAGAAACTTAAGCATAAAAAGTGAGCCTCAGCTTCAGGAACAACATGCAATCGAGATTCTACTTAAGAGCATCCATGGTCGGTAGCTTTCATGCTCAAGGAACTTACATTTAAGTCATTTGAGAAGTTACTCAGCAATGCTAGTAGTTTTCAAGAATAATTTAAGCATGTGGAGTCCTTGGAAAAGGCTGAAAAGTCCAGGTCAGCTAAGGCTTTGAAGAAGAAGTCCGGGATAGTTAAAACTGTTGACAAGGGGAAGTAGCCAATGTAGATCTAGGCAAGCAGTCTCATCAAGATTCTTGATATTCATCACAATGTGGTTAGTCTCAACACCAGTATGGTCAGCAATACAGTCAGCCTGGTTAGGAGTGGTTCCAGCAGAGATCGCACAGGGCAGATGGGAGGCAGGGTTTGTCGATGACTGGTCGGTTGAACAGAGTGCACTCCTTAAGAGATGAAGCCATGGGAAAAATGTTCTGGAACTTAATGAAGAAGCATGAGTTCAAATTTCTTGAGCCAAAGAACCCAGAGGAGGTCGAAAAGAAAGATCACCCCAACTACTACCCTTACCACAAATTACTTGGACACACCATAGATGATTGTTTTTATCTTCAAGGATTAGCTCGAGGGAAATTTCAAAAAAGGGAAATTTAACAATTTCAAAATAATTTTTAAAAGAACTTAAAATAGGTTTTATAAATATGATTTCAGCCAAGAAAATCTTTCTGATTGACTCGTATGCAAATAAGGGTGGACAGAGCATAGTTTGGAGTAGATCCTTTAAGAAGATATTGGATCAAATTCAGACTGCTTTAGTACAAGACGTCACTCAGATTCTGTAGCTTAACAAGCCGATGTTGGAGATTACATCAAAGGAGCCATCGTAATAAAAGAAGGAGATCATGGATAAAGTAAGGACTGATAGCATGAAGGGTAGCATAGGGGCTGCCCCATTAGATTGGTTATCTCAGCATTGGGGGAGAAATCCATTAAATCGTTGACTCTATATGATTATATCTACACCCTTCAGGGTCTTTTGATTATAAGAGTTTTGATTTCAGCTACATTTTGATTGTATCTAACAACAACGTAAATGACCACAACCAATCTAACCCCAATTTTGATTCCTGAAATGATCCTAAACTCATACTAAAATCTGATAGATGAACTGGAGAAAATGAAGGAGATGTCAACAACACAAATTATGATAGTTTCAGGAGTGAGGAGACAATCCTCAAGTGCCAAAAAGCCCTTATCACAATCAACTTGGACTTCTCTAATTCAGAGTCAACACAGAAACAGTCGGCTATAACACCAAAACTAGAAGAGGTAATGGAAGTGATATTAAGGAGTGGGAAAGTACTACCCCCGAGAATGGCTCCAATGGAAAAGGGAAGAAAGTAGTTACTCTAGAGGAGCCACCTCCGTCGATGGAAAAAACACATGCTCTTGAGGAATTTGGAGGCGCAAATAAAGTGGATTATATCGTACTAGCTCATCTTAGGAAGTCTCCAGTCAAGCTAAGCATTTACGACAATCTGATCCATTTAAAAGAGATGAGAGAAGCACAGTTGGCTAGCACATCCTCGGATGAATATTTTTTGTTGAAGGAACAGTCT
The DNA here is from genome assembly GCA_002079205.1 of Phalaenopsis hybrid cultivar. Lineage (NCBI taxonomy): Eukaryota > Viridiplantae > Streptophyta > Magnoliopsida > Asparagales > Orchidaceae > Phalaenopsis > Phalaenopsis hybrid cultivar. The sequence continues at coordinate 274,970 of JXCR01137293.1, read as the reverse complement.
GGAAGAAACAGTCTGGGGTAACCTTAACAGATGAAGGCTTGTTATTTATTACTACCGACCACAATCGACCTCTCAATACTTTCATCAACTTCAGCATATTTGTACTTTCCAGATTTTTAGTAAACTCAGAGGCGTGAGTTAATTTAATGAGTCTACGAATGTTAGCGTATTTGGACATCAATTCTCAAGAACTTACCATTGATGTAATGATGTTAAAAGGGTTTAATAAAAGAAGGAGAAAGAGTGTGTTGACCTCATTTTTTGATAAGGTCAAAAGTGCAAATTCAGATTTTATTTTATTAAAATTGATCCCGGACAAACTATTAGTACATGAACCAATTTAGGGTCTTAAGTGATGCGATTAACATCCTAAAAGGCTAACCATGGCAGGAAAAGATTAAGCATGGGTTTTAAATGACTTAGGTTAACTTGGTTTTAGGCTAAAAATTAGGTTTTAGGCTAAAAGTTAGATTTGGGCTTGGATCCAAATCAATTGAAGGCTCAATTTGGTCTATGAGAATATCATAAATCATTTAGAAAACATATTTCTTGAAATTAGATTAATGACAAGGTTCAATTTGATGGAATTTTGATTTAGGACCAATTTAGGGCATTTGACCTGGGCCTAAGATTTGGGCTTAGAATTGGGTTCAGTTGGGTTGTAATTTGATTTTAGTTGGGCTTAAACATGATGAATTGTGATTTAGATTTGAAATTAAAGAGGTTTGAAATGGATTTGGTGGAAACATGGAGTGATTTAGGGATTTTATACATTTGGGGAAAATTTGGGAAATTTTGCCAATTTTGGTGGATTTAGATGTGATTGGTGTCATTGGGTTGTTAAGATTGGTTTAGGTGAGCTTTGGAAAGATTTTGGAAATTTTGGGAAATGGGGGACATTTTGGTAATTTTGGGAATTTAAGGGTATTTTGGGTAATTTGAATGGTTTGGAACAGGCCAATGTGATTTTTGGAAGAGAATTGGAAATTTAGGGAATTTTTGGAAAATTAGCGTTCCACGGCCATTTTGGTAATTTTTGAAAAATTTACGGGTAGAAGGTCAAAGGTGGATGTTTAGGTGGAATTAATGTTTATTAAAGATGCTAATCATAATATTAACCTTTTTATGTTATGAGACAAAGAGCTAAGAGTTTGGAGACCACCCATATGAGTTCCCAAAAGAGTGGGTAAAGGTCAAATGTGACAGACTTTAGAATTTTGGGAAATGTGTGTGAGGGGTTCAAATATTTGTATCTGTGTAGGTCTGACCGAGACAAAAACCAAGCAACCTAGGGATAACCCTGAGGCCTAACAATCCTATAAGGACTCCTCTTGAGCTCCCCCATGCTGGTTCCATCTCACAAAATAGTTGAGGGCAAAAACATGCATGTGGAACTCCAAGAAAGGCAAAGAGATGTTTATAATTTCTACTAGGTAGGGTTTCATCACCAGTCCTCTAGGATAGTCAACATAAAAGTCCTATGGCTAGATCCTAGGCTTCTAAGAAAGAAAGACCAGACTTCAACCAAAGTGATGTCAACAAATGGGCCCCTAATAAATGTGGCGTGCCAAATGAGCACACCAAGCATATTTGTGTTGACCGAGAAGATCAATAAAACTAACACAGACGTTCTAAGCCAACACACTTAGAACAAAACACAGAATGAGTGAAGAAGGCTTCCACTGAGGAGTAGCTGACAAACCCTCGATTGAGGTTGTGAAACTTAGTTATTATTTCGGCTCTTTTACCCTAATAAAGAGGAGTTTTATGAATTTAGGTGGGCAACCATCCGGGTTCCTTGTCGATAACTCAGTAGTTACAACAAGCTTGATTTGTTTTTAATTTGAATTTTGATTTTGATTTTGACTTGAATTTTGAATTAAATTTTGTGATTTTGAGGAATTTTAAGTTTATAAAAGTGAAAAGACCAGGTTGAGATGGAATGCATGGGGACTGACATCCAACTCAAAGAGCAGTGAGGAAAAGGAGTGTTGTGTTGGGAAGGAAAACATAGCGACTCACATCCAACCCATGAGGAAACAAAAGTTTAGAGAGTTTCACATTAGGGAGGAAAACACATAGACTCACATCTAAATTAAGAGGATATGAGTGGTGCTAAGATGAGAATATGATTTCTTAATCCATTTAAAGTGGTCTCACACCTATCTCGAAGTGCTCTGAAGAGAGTCGGATGTCTTACTCCATTTAAGGGGGTCTCATATTGATCTTGAAATGAAATGAATCAGAATTTAGGTACTGACCTCGAGATGAGAATTGAAATTTAGGTACCAACCCTGAAATGATATTCAAAATTTAGGTACCGACCTTGAAAAAGAAGGGAATCAAAATTTAAATGCTGACCCCTAGATGGGAATTAGAATTTAGGTACCATCCACGGAATGAGAGTCAAAATTTAGGTACAAACCTCAAAAAGGTAGGGAATCAGAATTTAGGTACTGACTCTGAGATAGGAATTAAAATTTTGGTACCAACCCTAGAATGAGAGTCAAAATTTAAGTATCGACGTCCAAAGGAAAGGAATCAGAATTTAGTCACAGACCCCTAGAATTTTTGTGTTGTTGACGAGGAAAAGTGCGCGTGTGTATGTTTTTAAATTTAATATAATATAAATTTGGATTTTTATAAAAATAGTGTTTTTAATTTTGAAAAAGTAATATTTTCATTAATTAAAATACGAGACCGAACCGATCCCACATAGACAATAGTTTAAATGATCTAGCACAACACCACACGCAATATACTCATCCTGAAGGATAGATACACTCCTTACTGGTGAAGGCTTTAATAAATAAACTAATGAATTATGACATTCGTTTGGTCTGCGAACCATTTTTTCATTTGTCAAAAAATTACCCTATCTAATATAGAAGATTAGATATATTTTATATTAAGTTGGGTTCATAAAGTTTCCTATAATTCAAGCCCCTATATTTAATTACTTAAGAAAACTCTCGATTTAGATCATAACATCATGCCTTCAAGAATTTCAAAAGGTAGGGCTTTTCAAATATCGGATAAAGAAGTGTGAAATGGGAAAGGTTCAAATCTGGATCACTTTATTTTGGAATCCAAAGAAAGAAAGACTAGGAGATGTCACGGATCTTGAGGATAACTTCAGTGACGTCCTAAGCTATCCTATAGTTTGGTTTCAAATTTGTTTAGAGAATATTAAATGTTTCATCCTGCAAACTTTATTATATAGGGCTTACATTTGTATGACACAATCATAAAAATAGCTTAGAATATAGAAGGATTTAGGTTGTGACCAACGACAACCTCGCAATCATAAAACAAGTGAGAGCTTAAATTACACAACATGATTGTACAAAATCTAAAAGATGAGTAGAGGATTTATGTCGCACTAGGCAGAAAACCTCAAAGTCCTATAGGTTATGTTGTTTAAGTCTAAGAAAAGATTTGATGTAGTAGATCCTCGTGTTGTTGTAGATTAATTTGCTCCCTCGAAGTTGTTCTTCTATGCATCCTTGTCGTGCTACCCCTGACACTAGCTCCAAGCTCCTTGGTGAAGTAACAGTTCTAAGTTCGAAGGTTTAAAGGTTTAAAAGACAAATTTCATTTCAATCATTATGGCGGTTAACGTTGATTAGATTGACACCGGTTAGGATCCCATGGTTCCCTCGTTTTGGCACCACTATTTTCTTTTGAATTTACTTATTTAAATGAGTTATCAAACTCATTTAAACTGGGGAGCTCTCGTAAGCAACCATGGGATAACTCATTCGAGAGACTCCCGTAAATTTAGAAGGACGTGTTATGAAATTATTTTTTTTATTTTGAAAATGTTTTTTAATTTTGAAAAAAAGTGAATGATTTTTGAAAAGGTTGTTTTTGTTTTGCAAGTAAAGTAAGGTTTACAACCAAGCATGTTTAATTTTTAAAACAGGAATAAATTGTAGTAAATAAAATAACAGGAATTATAAAAAACTATAAAAGTGTATTTGTCATCTTCTCGCTGTGCTGAAAGATTAGCTTTTGTAACATGTATATATAATTTTACAGAAAATTGAATTTGCAAGAAAGAAAAATAGAGAAGAAGGTTTAGACTACCCAAATAAGTTTTTGTTGCAACCTGACGGCTCCCTAGAAGTTTTAATGGATGATTTTCTTGAGAAAACTATAATAAGTTCATGTCCTCCAAAAATATCCAAAGAATGGTAAAGATGTTCAGAACCTAACCCCAAACAACCATTGAGATCCTTTAAAGCTATTTGAATTCATTTAAACTTATTATATTGTTCAAATAATCATCCAAAATTAAGTTTTGGGTTTGACTGATCAAAATACTCTATGCTTAGTAAACTTGATGTTTTAATCGTCTCATGAGAGGGGTACTTAATTAATCATTTAATGTTCCACTTAAAAGTTATATAAATGGGTACCGTTGAGAGTAAGATTAGACGATTCAAAATATTATGCCTACAATTAAGGCTGGGCTTATAGTGTTTGCAAAATGTTCATAATTAGTTATGTTTTCTAAACATCACTAAGCAAATTCAAATTTAAGCCTAGTTCACTACTAAGCCTTTAAGACTTTTATATGTGGATAAATTCATGACTTTTTAGGGATATTAAATCACATGGTTTCCTTAATCCTTATCAATGATCATATCACTCAAAATTATCCAGGGATTTAAAATTAGTGAATTACCATCTTCCAAATTCTAACCCCTCACCTATGGATCATTTTAACTTTAATTAACTCCCGAATTATAAATATTGAAGGAAACTACAATTATATTTTTATTATATAAAAGTGAGGTGTTGGTTTCTATAATTTAATCACTTGTGTTTCAATCATCTAAAAGAGTTTATTATGATCAAAATTACCCATTTACTCTTTAAGAAATCCTAAAGTTTAATAAAGACATAAAAGTTCAAAATTACCATTTTGCCCCTTTAGGGTTTCCGAGTTCATAACTTATTAAATAGAACTCAAACGACTTTCAAATTTTTATAGTACCCCAACTATGGGTCAAATAAAATACCAAATGAGAGGATGTGATTTTTTACAATTTATTTAATTTAAATAATTATTTTACTTGAAAAATGTGGATTTTTCAAAGTTAATTCTATTAATCAATCAAAACAAACTGTGTCCTTAGGAAATTATTTGAGGCTCACCTAGTCCAATGGACCACTAGGACCAATTTTCATGATTTTTTTTAGTTTTATTTTAATTATTAGATTTATTTAATGATTTTGAGTCATAATTAAATATAGAAAATTAATTTTTATATTTTTATTAAATGTCTCCGAGTTCAAGGAACAGAAAGAAACAAATTTCATATATATTTATTATTTTTATTTTATTTATGTAAATTATTTTAGTGTAAAACTGTGGAAAATTCATTTTTAAGTCTTTAAAAAAATTCATAACTTTATTTAGAAAATTAGAAAAAATATTTTAATTGTTCTCAAGTGATCAGAAAACTAAATCTGAGTTTTTTATGCATCTTTCAATTTTAGAGATTTTTATTATTTTTTAATTATTTTAATTATTTAAAACGTAAATTATACCTTAAAAAATCAAATATTTATTTTAATTTCAATTTTAATTTTCTTAACTGCCTCTGATCACGAGAAACTCAGAAATTCTCTTTTTATAATTTTCTGACTTTTGTTTAATTTATATAGTTATTTTAATGCAAATATCAAACTTACTTTAGAAAATCAAGTTTAGTGGGTAAATTAATTCAAAATGATCTAAAAATTTTACAGTGTTAATATAACTATTTTTACAGTGGAGGATGATTTTTGTGATTTTCTGAATGTTATTTTATTTATTTTAATTTTAGTGAGTTTTAAGACTTAATTAACTATAGTAATTTACATAGATATTAAAAATTGATCTATATTTTTCCTAGGGTCCTCTGATCACAGTGAACCTACCAAAACAAGATCTATATTTTTCTGGTTTATATTTTAATTTTTACAATTTTTTATTTAAACATAAGTGATTTACTTTGAAAATTAGGGCTTCTACACTTAGAAGTGTTCTCTGACTTTGGAAAAATAAAAAAAAAACACGCCTAAGAACAAGAAATTTAAACACCCAAAATCTTAAGCCATGGTGATTAGTAATTATTCAATTAAAATTAAAAGTTAATAGGAAGTATTTAATTAATAAAAATAAAATATAAGTCAAATAATTTTTATTTTTTTTCACATTAATCTTCTTCTATTCAGTGTGCAAGAGGGTGTTTTTCCTTAATTTTTATAACTTTTCTATGCAAAGATATGACTTTTCTAAGTTCTGGGCATTAAATAAATCCTAAATCCCCTATTTTTCTATTTATCCAGCTCAGCCGCTGCGTCATGCTTGGAGTCTCTGAAGTGCCACTCATGGTATTTTGGTTCGCGCTGCTAGCTGACTCAGTCGCTACGCGGCCGTGCATTCACCTACCACTCTGTTGTCCAATGCGATCTTAACTGTCCACCCAATAAATGCAAAAATGGACGACATCCATTCATCATCCCCAATTAGGTTAAACCGAGAGTCGTCCACACTAAATCGCTTCGATACTCAAAAAAATTAAGTGTGGTTTGTTCCTACATGTGCATCTAATCGAGACAAATACATCTATACGATTGATCATGCATGATATTAAGATTTTATTCATAAAAGCCCAAACTGAGCCTAGTTTTGGGGAATGTGGTTCATACCCTGGTTCAAGAAGTGTAGCCTCGATTTGGGGGGAAGTGGCTCATAGCTCGGTTTGGGAGGAAATGGCTCATACGTTCAGCAAATCGATTGACAAAAAGGTTTTCCATTTTTGTAAGTGTCTTTACTGAACCATTTGGTAGCTCTGTATATCAATCAAAGGCGACTCCGGTGAGGCTACTTATGAACTGATGGAATAGGAGTGCTTCATTACCTGTCGCGTTGCAGCAGCTCACTTGGAAGTGTGCAACATGCTGACGAGGGTTTCTGATCCCATAAAATGTTTTGAGCAAAGGTGGCATGAAACCTTGGATTATTGGATGGCATCAAACTCCTCTGAGTAAAGCCTACCTTTTAGAGTTGATGCCTCTCCTTTTAACTGATCCAGAGCTTTTCTCACCTGTTATTCAACCATCTGTTTAATTTTGTTTTCATGTGTCAGATCCTGAACTAAACCTTTCTTTAGTTGTTCATCGGAGGTGAACTCTTTTCTTTCATCTGGTTTCTAGCTAGTTTGCTTCTGGAGGTGCCTTGTGATGTGATTGTGATTGTCTTTACATTGCAATAATGGTGGCTATCATTTCTTCAATTTTCTTTTAAGATGGCTAATTTGTTCATCCCTTTGCTGAATGGTTGTTTGCCTCTCATTGGTGGCATTCAACTCACTGGAAGATGGAGCGTCAGGCGCAGATAACTCAACCCGATTCTCGATGATGTTGATTTTTGTGAAATCATTTTCCACGTAATATGTTAGATTGTGATTTCCACTTTCAATATCTTCTTTTCGATCCTTAGACAGCTGAGCAATGTCAACTAGGAGCTTTTTCAAGGTAGAATCAATTCACTTTTCTTTGATAACTTTAAGGCCAATCGGAAGTTTTTGAGAGACATCACTTATTCCCTTGAGCTCTGGTGTCACCATGTCAAAGTTAATTAAATCAATCAAAATTTTATTTACAAAAACTTGTTCGGGTTCTTTTGGGATTTCTACATTTTTTCTTTTGAAATTCTCTTCAAACCAATCTTTGGAGCAAAATTAAAGGTCTATGGTGTGGCCAAGCAACCGGTGGTATGGGAAATATTGAGGATGATCCTTCTTACCAGCTTCCTCTGGCCTGTTCAGTTTGGATAGTTTGAATTCGAACCTCTTCATCAGACTCCTGAACATCTTTGGCAAGACTTCATCTTTGAAGGAATATGTTCTCTTCATTCGTTCTGCGATTGTCGGACTTGGCATGCCATTCTTTCTGGACATCCTCCTCTGAAACTGCTATTGGCTAGACTGACCATACTACTGAGCAAACTTATGTTGAGGCTTACTATGCTGGTATGACTGCTATGGGTGTTGGCGGGACTGATCAAAATACCCTATGCTCAGTAAACTTGATGTTTTAATCGTCTCATGAGAGGGGTACTTAATTAATCATTTAATGTTTCATTTAAAAGTTATGTAACAAAATTTTATGCTTACAATTAAGGTTGGCCTTTAAGTGTTTGCAAATTATTCATAATTAGTTATATTTTATAAACCTCACTAAGCAAATTTAAATTTAAGCCTAGTTCACTGCTAAGCCCTTAAGACTTATATGTGGATAAATTCAGGACTTTTTTAGGGATATTAAATCACATGGTATCGTTAATCATTATCCATGATCATATCAATCAAAAATTAGATAGTGGTTTTAAATTAGTGATTTACCATCTTCCGAATTCTAACCCCTCACCTAGGGATCATTTTAACTTTAATTAACTCTTGAATTATAAATATTGAAGGAAATTACAAATATATTTTAATCATAGAAAAGTGAGGTATTTGTTTCTACCATTTAATCACTTGTGTTTCAATCGTTTAGAAGAGTTTATTATGATCAAAATTACCTATTTACCCTTTCATCAATCCTGAAATTTAATTAAGACATAAAATTTCAAAATTACCCTTTTGATAAAATTTCAAAATTACCATTTTGCCCCTATAGTGTTTCCCACTTCATAACTTATTAAATAAAACTCAAATGACTTCGAAATTTTCATAGTACCCCAATCATGAGTCAAATAAAATATAAGAGGAGAAGATGTTATTTTTCAAAATTTAATTTAATTTAAATAATTATTTTATTCAAAAATGGGGATTTTTAAAAGTTAATTTTTTTAGTCAATCAAAACAAACTATCTGTCCTAAAGAAAATTATTAAAAGTTTACCTAGTCCACGGGACTACTAGGACAAATTTTCATGATTTTTTAGAGTTTTATTTTAATTATTATATTTATTTAATAACTTTGAGTATTAATTAAATATAAAATATTATTTATGTTGAGAATTATTTTTTATGTTTTTATTTAATGACTCTAAGTCTAGGAAACCTACAGAAACAAATTTCATATTTTTGTGAATTTTATTTAATTTATTGTAATTATTTTAGTGTAAAATTGTGGAAAATTCATTTTTAAGCCTTTAAAAAAAATTCATAACTTTATTTAGAAAATTAGAAAAAAATATTTTAAGTGTTCCCAAGTGATCAAGAACCAATTGTGACATTTTGATGCATTTTTTTTAATTTTAGTGATTTTTATCATTTTTTAATTATTTTTAATTATTTAAAATTTAAAATATACCTTAAAAATCAAATATTTATTTTAATTTCAGTTTTATTATTCTTAAGTGTCCCTAATCACAAGGAACTCAGAAAACCACCTTTTATAATTTTTTGACTTTATAATTTAATTTATATAATTATTTTAATGCAAAAAACAAATTTAGCTTAGAAAATTCAGTTTAATGGGTAAATTAATTCAAAATGATCTCAAACTTTTACAGTGTTAATATGACTATTTTTTATAGTGGGGGATGATTTTTGTAATTTTTTTAATATTATTTTCTTTATATTAAATTTTGTGACTTTTAAGATTTAATTAAATATAGTAATTTACATAGATATTAAAACTTGATTTATAATTTTCGTAGGTCCTCTTGTCCCAGTGAACCTACCAATATAAGATATATATATTAATTTTTTTTTTAATTTCTTAATTAAATAGAAGTGATTAACTTTGAAAATTAGGGCTTCTACACTTAGAGGTGTTTTCTGACTTTGGAAAAATCAGAGAACACACCTAAGAATAGGAATTTTAAGCCCCCAAAATCTTAAGCCATGGTGATTAGTATTTATTCAATTAAAATTAAAAGATTACATGGAGTCTTTATTTGATTAAAAATAAAAATAAAGTCATATAATTTTAATTTTTGTTCCACATTATTCTCCTCTGTTCACTGAGCACCAAGGTATTTTCAGAAATTTTTATCATTTTTCTAAGCAAAGATAAGAATTTTCTAAGTTATGGGCATTAAATAAATCCTAAATTCCTATTTTTCTATTTATCCAGAGCAAACACCGCATCATCTTAGTGGTCTTTGAAGTGCCACAGGTCGTGTTCTAGCTCGGCACTGCAAGCTGACTCAGTCGCCATGCGGCCGCATGTTCATGTACCACTCCGTCGTTTGACGTGATCTCGATTGTCCACCCAATAAATGTAGAAACAGATGGCATCCGTTTATTGTCCCCAATCAGCTTAAACCGAGAGTCGTCCACACTAAATCGCTTCAATCTCGCTCGATACTCAATGAGATTAAGTGTGGTTTGTTACTACACGTGCATCTAACCGAGACAAATACATCTATACGGTTGATCATGCATGATATTAACATTTTCTTCATAAAAGACCAAATCAAGTTCGATTTGGGGGGAAGTGGCTCATACCTTGGCCCAAGAGGTGTAACCTCAATTGGAATGGTTCTTCACGTTCGTTGTAACCTCACAAAGCTCCTCCAAGTGTCACCTTGAGCTGAGGATGAGTCCAAGTATGAATTCGATTGAAGGATGATTCGAGTTTGGTCTAGCTCTATGACAAGGGCTCAATTGATGGAGTTTCAATAAAAAGATTGCTCCCTTACTATGGTGAAGCTTAGGAGCAAAGAAATATGTGGATTGGATGCACTAAATTTCAATGATGAAATTAGGGTTTTGCAATAAGAATTAGTGCAAGAAAATGGTGGGGATTAACTTCTCTGAACTGCTAGAGGGTCTGGAGAAATTTTGACAGAGTTTTGTTAAGGTTGGAGCATTTTTCTGCTCTTGGCCATGGGGGGTGGTCTTATTTATAGAGGGAGCTCTGGTGGCCAATAGGGTATGCCATGGTTGCAAGGCAGCTGCTTAGTTGGAGGAAAGAAGTACTTCAGTGGCCAATGTGGCTTAGCCAACTCAGGGAGGTTTAATTTTTGGTTTTAACCACTTGGGGCATCTCAGCCTGGGTGTTTTTCGGTGACTGTGGTGGCTGGCTGGCCAAGATTAGGCCACCTCTAAGGTCAGGTGAGCCAGAGGTGTTGTGAGGTCAATTCAATTTGGTTCAATGGTGGCTCCAAGGAGGAAATCAAATTGGAGGTTTGGGTAGTTTATATTTTTGTAATTTTACTAATTTTTTTAAATTACAAAAATATTTAAAAATACATCTTTTACATTTGAATTTTATTTTTCCTTTTTTTTACGTCCCTCTATTTTTATTTTAGTTTAGGGGTATTTTTATTTTATTTTTATGATTTTCCTACACCAATATATATAGTTTAAAAGTTTATGTATTTATTTAAACCAAAAATATCCTATTTATCTACTTATCTATGCCATCGCCCCGTCACATCGTCGTCTCCGAAACTTCTGTTGTTTTGCACCTAACAAATCTAAGTTCTGGACTTGTTTGAACGAAGTACAAAAAGATCATCAAAGTTTGAATATTAGACATGCAAATCCATAAAAATTAAGTGGCAAGCCTATGAATGTTCAAGAAATACGTAGCATGTATGTGATGAAATATAATGTGTATGGTGAGCATGTCATATATATAAAATTTACGTAATATGTATGTGAAGATTAAGGAGAGTGGTGAAAATATAGNGTACAAAAAGATCATCAAAGTTTGAATATTAGACATGCAAATCCATAAAAATTAAGTGGCAAGCCTATGAATATTCGAGAAATACGTAGCATGTATGTGATGAAATATAATGTGTATGGTGAGCATGTAATATATATAAAATTTACGTAATATGTATGTGAAGATTAAGGAGAGTGGTGAAAATATAAGTGTATAAGAAAATGGTGGCATAGATGTAAATTATAGATGTTAATTTTATAGCTTAGGTGTTGGACATGTAAATTAATAAAATATGTGTGAAACACATGCGGATATCAAAGTTTTTGTGTTAAATATGTAACCCACAAGAATAAAAGTGTCATGCGTGTAAACTTTCTCCCTTTTTTTTTTTAGGCGTTAGGTATATAAATTCGTAAGACGATGTAAATTTTAAAGCTTACGTGTTGGACATGTAAATACATAAAATATGTGTGAAACATATGCGAATATCAAAGTTTTGGTTTTAAATATTTAACCCACAAGAATAAAAGTGTCATGCGTGTAAACTTTCTCCCTTTTTTTTAGGTGTTCGGTATATAAATTCGTAAGAATTAGATGGTATGCATGAAAAAAAAAATTGGGTGGCATGCATGTAAATCTCTCTGTTTTTTAAAATGTATGAGTTATGTAAATGCTTAGGAAGTTGGTGGTGTGCAAGTAAATTTACCTTGTTTTTGTGAACCGGTAAGGTGTTATGCTTGTAACTTTTCTTCTCTTTTTTTTTTTCTACTAGACATGCAAATACAAGAAAATTGAGTGTTATGCATGTAAGTAAAAAAAAAAAGAGAAGAAAGAAAGCGATTTTGAGAAGAAGCTTGGAAGTTCACGGCGAAAGAGAGTGGAATACAAAAAAATATGAAGAAGAATATAGAGGGTAGAGAGAGAGAGAGAGTNAATAAAAGTGTCATGCGTGTAAACTTTCTCCCTTTTTTTTAGGTGTTCGGTATATAAATTCGTAAGAATTAGCTGGTATGCATGAAAAAAAAAAATGGGTGGCATGCATGTAAATCTCTCTCTTTTAAAATGTATAAGTTATGTAAATGCTTAGGAAGAAGGTGGTATGTAAGTAAATTTACCTTTTTTTTGTGAACAGGTAAGGTGTTATGCATGTAACTTTTCTTCTCTTTTTTCTTTACCAGACATGCAAATACAAGAAAATTGAGTGAAAAGAAAGAGCGATTTTGAGAAGAAGCTTGGAAGTTCACGGCGAAAGAGAGGAGTGGAATAAAAAAACATATGAAGAAGAATATAGAGGGTAGAGAGAGAGAGAGAGAGTGAGAGAGTGTGTGGTGTAGTCCTCTTCACGGGTAAGGAAGAGAATAATATAACTCAAACCCTTTTTTTTAATTTTTTTTCTAAAACCGTGAACCCCCCAAAAATTTTTTTTATCATTTCAATTTTTTTTGTATTCTTTACCCTTTATATTATATATATTTATTATTATTACTATATCACTTGTCAATTTGTGTCATGAGAGATTTGATTTTGCTTGGGCGGAATGGATTTGAATTATTTTTTGGGAGGTTTTTGCTCTTTGCATGAAAATAGTTTGTCCTTGCTTGTCATGAGGATTGGCCTTTATGGGGGCTTGGGTGGACAAGTCTTAATCATGGGGATCTGGGTTAAGCATAGGTTTGCGTGAGTCACTTTGGTGTGAGGTGAAAGGAGGTTCTCCTTTTTGCCTTTAGGACATGGTGGACTTGCCATGGCTCATGTGGCTCAATTATGGCTTGTAGAAGACTCTACATGGATTGCATGTGGTTTAGCCAACTTTCATGAAAAAGGATTTAGGAATTATAGATATTTTGTGAGGTGTTGTTATAAATCCAAATGTGGGATAATTTAATCATGTATGGCATGGTCTATGGTTTGATTGATTAAATGGATGATAAAGATGAAATTGTCATTTGGGCTTTGGGCTTTTCGAAGGCATTAAAGCTGGGGCTTTTAAAATTAGGTAAGATTAGCTTTTGAAATTTAATTATGATGGGCTCTCATAATTTAAACATGAGACGAGAGCATTAATTTTGGTCTTTGATGAATTTTAGGACTTGCCATGATAAGACTTGGACTTGAATTTGAATTTGGGTTTGATTTTGGCTCATGGTTTCAATTTGGTGAAAATTGGATTTTGGGTCAATTTGGGGTGGTTTGGCTTGAGTTTGAATTTTGGTTTGGAAAGTGGTGGAATTGAGTTTGAATTTAGAATGGGTGTATTATGAGTGAATTGGGTGAAAAAATTGTGTTTAAATTGGTCAACTGAGTGCAAATTGGGGATTTAGGAACTTTTGGGAATTTTTGGTGGAATTGGGTATTTGGGCTACTTTGGTGAAATTTGAGGATTTGGGGGTATTTGGATAATTTATGGAAAAATTTCGTGTAGAGTGAGCAAGAAAGCCACGNACCCTTTTTTTTTATTCTTTTTCTAAAGCCGTGAACCCCCCAAAAATTTTTTTTATCATTTCAATTTTTTTTTTATTCTTTACCCTTTATATTATATATATTTATTATTATTACTATATCACTTGTCATTTTGTGTCATGAGAGATTTGATTTTGCTTGGGAGGAATGGATTTGAATTATTTTTTGGGAGGTTTTTGGTCTTTGCGTGAAAATAGTTTGTCCTTGCTTGTCATGAGGATTGGCCTTTATGGGGGCTTGGTTGGACAAGTCTTAATCATGGGGATTTGGGTAAGCATAGGTTTGCGTGAGGCACTTTGGTGGGAGGTGAAAGGAGGTCCTCCTTTTTGCCCTTAGGGCATGGTGGACTTGCCATGGCTCATGTGGCTCACTTATGGCTTGGAGAAGACTACTATATGGCTTGCATGTGGTTTAGCCAACTTTCATGAAAAAGGATTTAGGAATTATAGATATTTTGAGGTGTTGGTATAAATCTAAATGTGGGATAATTTAATCATGTATGGCATGGTCTATGGTTTGATTTGATTAAATGGATGATAAAGATGAAATTGTCATTTGGGCTTTGGGCTTTTCAAATTAGGTAAGATTGGCTTTTGAAATTTAATTATGATGGGCTCTCATAATTTAAACATGAGACGAGAGCATTAATTTTAGTCTTTGATGAATTTTAGGACTTGCTATGATAAGATTTGGACTTGAATTTGAATTTGGGTTTGATTTTGGCTCATGGGTTCAACTTGGTGAAAATTGGATTTTGGGTCAATTTGGGGTGGTTTGACTTGAGTTTGAATTTTGGTTTGGAAATTGGTGGAATTGAGTTTGAATTTAGAATTGGGTGTATTAGGATTGAATTGGGTGAAAAAATTGTGTTTAATTTGGTCAATTGAGTGCAAATTGGGGATTTAGGAACTTTTGGGAATTTTTGGCGAAATTGGGTATTTGGGCTACTTTGGTGAAATTTGAGGATTTGGGAGTATTTTGATAATTTATGGAAAAATTTCGTGTAGAGTGAGCAAGCAAGCCACAAGTCACCCTAAAGCTACAAGAGCCATTTGAGGACTCATTTTGGATCCTCCATATGATGGTCTTAGCCATCTTTGCTAAAAGCTAAGGGCTTGGGTCCAGCAATATGAGTTCCCAAAAGGAGTAAAAAGGTACGATAAGTGTTAATGATCTTAGAGTTTGAGGTGCGTTAGAAATTTGGTAGGTTCAAGTATGTGTGTACATGTCCAAGCCACCAAGGGTTGGTTTATGTCCAACAGCCCTATGGGAACTCACCCTTTAATTCTCACATGTTGGTCTCAACCTTCTAAGTGCTAGAGGTTCATGACCATCCTTGTAGGGTTCCAAAGAGAGCTAGCAAGTGGTTTGAGTTTCTATATAGGTGGGTTCCGTCTCTAGTCTTCTAAGATAGTTAAAGGGAAGTCATATGGCTAGATCCTAAGCACTAAGAGGAAAGAAATACCTCACCAAATATGAGTTCAACAAGTGAACCCCCAATAGGTCTGGTGTGCTAACTAAGCAAACCGTGCATATTGGCGCTGACCAAAGATATCAACAGAACTAACAAAGACATTCCAAGTCAACAAACTTAGAACAAAACACATGAAGAGAGAAGAAAGTTTCCGTTGGAGAGTATCAGGTAAACCTTCGATCGAAACCGAAGATTCGGAACTCTTGCTGGGGATTAAAAGGTGGATTTTAGACTATCAAATTTCAGGTGTAGATTTTGGATTTGTGTTAGATTTTGATTATTTTTATTTTGGTTTTCGATTTGATTTGGTTTTTGGATTTCAATGAAGTTTTGAGAGTTAAAGACAAGTGAGAAGATTGGATCGAGATGAAAGGAACAGAGGCGTACACCCAACTTGAATAGGTACTGAAAGAGCAGAGAAACTATACCAGTTTGGTCAACCGCTTGGGACTATAAATCTAAACTGGTTCTTGTCAAAGAATGTCAACCGTTAAAGACATTATGCCAGGAAGAAAATACTATATCTGCTCGGGCAACTGCTAGGTACATTACATCTCAATTGGATCTAGTGAAAGAATGACAACCGTTAAGGACATTACTCCAGGAAGAAAAGACTATACCAGCTTGGGCAACCGCTAGAGACATTACGTCAGAACCGAATCTAGTCGAAGGAAGGCAACCGTTAAGGTTATTACAGCGAGAAGAAAATACTATGCCAGATCGGGCAACCACTGGGGAAATTACGTCTGAATTGGTTCTAGTTGAAGAATGACAACTATTAAGGACATTATGCTGGGAAGAAAGGAATTTACTATTTTGGGCAACTGCTAGGGAAATTACATCCGGACTGAACCTACTCAAAGATTGGAAGTCGTTAAAGACATTATGTGAAAGAAAAAACTATACCAATTCGTGCAACTGCCAGAGACATCACGTCCAGACTGGTTCAAGTTGAAGAATGGAAAATATTAAGGACATTACATCGAAAAGAAAAGACTATACTAGCTCTGACAACCGCCAATGACAATATGTTCGGACTGGATCTAGTCTAAGAATGACAACTATTAATGACATTACATCAGAAAGAAAAGACTATACCAACTCAGAAAACTGCCAAGGACATTACATCTAAAGTGGATTTAATCAAGGATTAACAACAATTAAGACATTATGCCAAACTTCAGGATGGGAATCAGAATTTGGGTACTGACCCCGAGATGGGAATTAGAATTTGAGTACAAACCCCAAAATGAGAATCAAAATTTGGGTATCCACCTTGATACATTGGGTTCTATTCCTAAAATGGGAATTGTAATTTGAGTACCAACCCAGAAATGAGAATTAAAATTTGGGTTTGGACCTCGAAAAAGAAGGGAATTGTAATTTGGGTTATGATCTCTAGATGGGAATTGAAATTTGAGTACAAACCCCATAATGAGAATTGAAATTTGGGTACCGACCTTGAAAAAGGAGGGAATCAAAATTTGGGTACAAATCCCGAGATGGGAATTGAAAATTGAGTACCCAAAATAAGAATCAGAATTTGGGTACCCACCTTAGAACAAAAGGGAATCAGATTTGAGTATTGATTCTACTATGATAATTTGAATTTGGGTACCAACCTTGAAATGAGAATCAGAATTTCAATATCGACCTGAAAACAATAGTTTCGTTTAAGTAGGAAGGATCCAAGGACTTGCTTTGCAACACAAGAAGGGAGGGAACAATTCTAGAGATTCAGTTAAAATCTGTGGAGACACACTAGGAAATTAATTGTGTTAGAATCAAATTTTTGAAGATTATAAAAAGCTCGTGAGATTTCGTGAGAGTTCGGAAAAGGTGCTTCTGTGGGAAGGGATGTAGCTCCACGCTAATATAACCTACGAGACCTTGTGGCTCCATGTTAGTAGAACCAGGTGATCACCTCTCACACGAGGAAGAAAATTAAAAGGAAATTGACAACGACACCAGGCTAAGGAAACTCAACTTGGTAACGAGTCAGGCAAAAAAATTAGATTTCAAATTTGTTTGTTGATTTCATTATTTTTTACTTAATATTTTTTCTTGTTCTGATTCATGTTTTGATTTAAATTTTCTTTGTTCAATTTTTTTTTTTTTGGTTTAACTTTGATGTATTCCCTTTAGTTGTTATTTATTTGTTGTCATTCATTGAAGAATTTATTGTTGTTTACTGGTTTTGAAACTTTATTGTATTTGTTTATGTATCATGAATTTTCTTTTGTCGTATTTTTTTAGTTAGAATTTAGACCCAGCTACAAGCAACTGCGGCATATGTGCTTCATTGAGCGAGGTTGTCTTTGAAACTTCACGATGCTTAGTACTTCTTGAGGCATCATTTACTGTCCGAATGCAAGTGTAGAAAATAATGCACTCTTCAAGGTACTATCAGAATTATATTATTTATCAAATGCGTATAAAGTGTATTATTTCTACGGACATCACAAAAGAAAATGTTGTAACTTTGTAGCTCTATCACAATGATCTTTGTTTCTTTGACACTAATTTGTAAGGATTTTCTAAGTTGTCTTCGAGAATTCGCTCTGACGCTCTTCAAATTGATGTTGAAGTTTAAATTTTTGGGTACATAAGGATATGACTTCAGATACAGAATTCCATTGATTGCTAATAATATGACCATTTCTTAAATTTTTTCTATCTAGGCCTAAGCAGATTTCAAAATTTTTGATCATGTGATTAAAACATTTTTCATTTCTCAAGGATATTTGAAAACCAGTTAATAGTCAACCAAAAGACACAAAATCACTCACCCTTTTTTTTAACATAATATCTAGAGAATTTTCATAAGGTAGCTTTTCAAGTTTTATTAATCAAGGGAGGACTGAGACACAAATTTTTGATTTGATGCTCACCTCAAACTTCTTCTCAGGGAGCACATTTATCATCTTTGCTACTCTTTTTTTTTACCGAGAATTAGTATATCTAGTGAAACATATTTCTTTTAAAAATTTTGAATGTTTGAATTTGGACAAAAATTTTTTATTGTATGCCCACCTCAAGCTCTTCTCAGGAAAATTTTTTCATTTTTTTTCTTCTCTATTTTTCTCCTTTTCTTTTTATTTCTTTTTTCAGTGAGAACTGTTATATCTAGTGGAGCACTCTTTAATGATTTGGTATGTCTGAACTTAAGCACAAATCTTTGACTATATGCTCACCTCAAGCTTCTTCTTAGGGAGCCCTACAATTTTTTTTATAATCTTTCTTTCATTCTATTTATTTTCTAAGAATTACTATATCTGGACTCGCTACCAATTTAAGAAAGAATGGTAGCTTGATCCACGAGGGACATGGACTCGCTACCAATTTAAGAAAATAAAACCATCTTATCATTGAAGGAGAGATGAACTTATCCTAACAGATTCACCATAAATTATCGGCAGTTAACAAATTTATTATATATATATATATATATATATATATATATATATATATATATATATATATATATATATATAATTTTTAAAATAAGATTTTAATTTTATAAGGGTAGGCTAAACACAGTCCCATATATTCGATAGTTTGAATTAAATGAGCATAACACCACAAGCGATGCATCTATTCCGAAGAATGATCACATTTTTTGGTAGTGAGGCTTGATTAAATAAACTATAGAATCTATGAGAGTTATTCTGGTTTGCAAAACTGTTCATGTTGACCGACAAATTTCTCTATTTAATATAGAAAACTAAATAAGACTTATATTAAGATGTGTTTCAAAGTTCCCAGTAGCGACAAGTCCTTATAGTTAATTACATTTTAAGTAAGCGAAGTCATTTAAGAATACTCTTGACTTAGATTAGTGGTTTTGCCTTCAATAATTTTGAAGTTTATGTTTTAAAGATTGGACATTAGAAATTCAAAAGGTAATGGATCAAGTAGGAATAGTTTTTTTCAAAAATCCAAAGGAATGAAAGGTAGGAGATGTCACTGTTATGAATGAAACCTCGGTGACATTTCAAACTATCCTACAATTTGGCTTTATGTTTTAGAAAGCATTTATTTGATGTTTCATTCAGTAAATTTTAATATTTAGGGCTTACACTTGTATGCCACAATCATACAAATAACTTAGAAGATAGGAGGGGTTACGTCGTAACGAACAATGACCTCATAACCTAAAGCTAATTAGGGCTTAAATTGCACAACATGATTGTGCAAAAGCCTAACGATAAGTTGAAGATTTATGTCACGTCGGATAGAAAACTTCAAAATCTTATGGTTTGTTATTTAATTCTAAGAAAAGTAGCTGTTGTAGAACACATTTGTTGTCTCAAAGTTGTTCTTTTGTACATTCTTATCATTCTGCCCATAGCGTTAGCTCCAAGCTCCTCATTGAAGTGATAGTCCTAAGGTCTAAGGTTCAAGAAGTTTTACCATGTATGTTTCAATGTTATTGTTTTGTTGTTGTTATTGTTCAAGTGTTCTGGAGGGGTTAAAGTTGAATAGAGTTACACCGGTTAAGATCCCACGGTTCTTTCATTATGGTATGACTATTTTTTGTTGAATTTACTTAATCTAAATGAGTTATTAAGCTCCTTTAAACTGGGGAGATCTCGTTAGCAACTGTGGGTTACCTCATTCGAGGGACTCCTATAAATCTAAAAGGATGTATTATGTTGTATGTTTTGTTTTGAAAATGTTGTTTAATTTTAATCTTGAAAAAGGTTCATCTTAATTTTGAAAGTTCTTTATTTTAACTTTTAAAAAGTATCACAACCAAGCATGCATAATATGTTATAGTAGTGGTAAACTACACTAATAAAATGACAATAAATAAACTGTAAATGCATACATATCATCTTCTCACTTCTTCCGCTGAAAAGTTAGCATTCATAATCTTGTATATATTACAGAATAAGAACAGGTGCTATATGAAAAAGTAGTATTGGAGCTTTAATGGTTTTAAGTTCAAAACTTGGCGGGTCTTAAAAGTTTTAAAGAATGGTTTTCTTGAACCAAGCATAATAAGTTCAATTGTCCTTCAAAATATCCAAAAAATTATAAAGGTATTTGGGAGTACCCTAAATAACCTTTCAAATTTTCTGAATCGTTTTGAGGTCATTTGAACTTGTTACGTTGTTGAAAATATCACCCAGAGGTTCATTAGGATTAAGCTATGCTCAATTTTATATCTCAAATAACCCATGAGAGAGGGGATAAACAAGCTTGAGCTTGGAGTGTTTGAAGGAGATTATTTATGGTTTATCGTTCAACTAACCCTCAAGTAGCTTTAGATTAAACTTAGCTCACTACAAAGCTCAAAAGGCATTAGGGGTAACTATGTAATTTAGGAAGAGTCATTTTAAAAATGTTTGATTCTTTTTGAAAGATCAACCTATAGCTCAACTATTGGTTTGGGACTCTAGATTAGTGAATTACCAACTTTCCAATTTATGTCTCAAACAGTTAGGTCATTCAAATAGGATTCTTCTTCCAAAACTTAATAATTTAGATAATTACATTTATACGCTTCTTTCATAAAACTGGAGGTTAATTGGTTTCTACCTCTTACCCTCATGTTTCAATCATCTTAGAATGTTGTTTAAGATCAAATTTTTACCTTTTAAGTTTTTAACCCATCCTAAGTTTTAATTAGGATTCAAAAGGTGGAAATGACAATTTTACCCCTAAGACTCCTATCTTCATAAATCTTTTAAATTAATCCAAATGGGCTTGAAACTTTGCTAACATATCTCTCGTGGGTTAATTAACAAATTAGAGGAGAAGTTATTTTTTCTTATTTTTATTTTATTTTTTATAATTATTTTAATACAAAAATAGAAATTTCCAAAGTTAATTCATTTAATCAATCAAAGTAAAGTTTTTGTGCTTAGGAAATTTATTTGAGGTTCACCAAGGTTAGAGAACCATTTAGGCAAATTTTTATGTTTTTTTTTAATTATATTTAAAATTTTAGGATTTTTATATTGGTTTTGATGAATAAATAAATAGAAAATATATTTTAATTTCAAAATCTTAAGTTTTAGTTTTTATTGACACATCTAACTTTAAGAAAGTAAAAGCAATTGATTTATAATTTTTATCATTTATATTTTATTTATTAGAATTATTTTGGTGGATACTTTATAAATTTTTAAGAAAATAATTGTTTAAAAATACATTTTGGTTCTTAGAAAATTCATAAAAAGGTTTGAAAGGTACCATCTCTTATTATGACTGATTTTACATCATTTTGACATTCTTTGTATTTTTTTTCATCTTTGATTTATTATTTTTATTAAAAAATAGCCAAAAAATAAAAGTTTTATTTTGACTTCAATTTTATTTTTCTTAAGTGTATCTGACCTCAAGAAGTTGACAAACTCAATTTCAAATTTTTTTTATTTATATTTTATTTTTTATAATTATTTTAGTGAATAATAAAAAATATCATGAAAATAGTTTTAAGTATTAAAATTATATTTTTGGGTCCTGAAAAAATCAGGGACAACATTTTAAGTTATTATCTTTAATGAGGGAATATTTGCTCGCCTTTTGAAATATTTTATATTTTATTGATTTTTTTATTATTTTAATTATTTTTAAATGCTAAAAAATGAACTTTTATTTTAATTACAATTTTATTCTTCTTAAGTGCTTATAATCTTAGAGAACTCACCAAATTTGATTTTATATTTTTTTATTTTTATTTTAATTGTTATAATTATTTTAAGCTATAAATTAGTGATATTATAGGAAAATACATTTAGGTCTTCAAAACCCTTTTTTTTACTTTGAAATTTTTTTGGGAGTATTTTAAAGTATTTTTCTTTAATGAGACAAATTTTTGTGCTTTTTCTTTAAATAAGTTTATATTTTTGTAATTTTAATAATTTTTTTAAATTAGAAAAATATTTAAAAATATGTTTTTACATTTGAACTTTTTTTTTTATGTCCTATTTTTTTTTTTTTTTACTTTAGGGGTATTTTTATTTTATTTTTATGATTTTCCTACACCAATATATGTATTTTTAAAGTTTATGTATTTATTTAAACCAAAAATACCTTATTTATCTACTTTTCCACGTCGGTGCCCCGTCACATCGCCGTCTCCGAAGCCTAAGTTATTTTGCGCCTAACAAGTCTAAGTTTTGGACATATTTGAATGACACACAAGAAGATCATCAAAATCTAGATATTAGACATGTAAATCCATAAAATTTAAGTGGCAAGCCTATGAATATTCAAGAAATATGTAGCATGTATGTGAATAAATATAATTGTATGCTGCGCATGTAATATATATAAAATTTGCATAATATGTATGTGAAGATTTAGGGGACAGTGGTGAAAATATAAGTGTCAAGAAAATGGTGGCATAGATGTAAATTTTAAAGCTTAGGTGTTGGACATGTAAATACATAAAATGTGTGAAACACAAGCAGATATCAAAGTTTTGGTGTTAAATATGTAACGCACAAGAATAAAAGTGTCATGCGTGTAAACTTTCTCCCTTCTTTTTAGGTGTTAGGTATATAAATTTTTAAGACTTAGGTGGTATGCATGAAATAAAATTTTGGTGACATGCATGTAAATCTCTCTCTCTTTCTCCCTCTCTTTTACAATTTGTAAGTTATGTAAATACTTAGGAAGAAGGTTATATGCTAATCTCGATTTTTTATATGTAAGGATTTATGGAAGTTGACACCACTACAGCTCCAAAAATTTGATCATTGTATGAAATTAAGTTGTGTAAAATATATATAATTATAGGCAATTAATAATGAGATTCTACGTAAGTATATGTATCGTTATCAAGTAATGAAGGACTTTCCATTTAAGCCCCAAATATCGATCCCACAGGGAAGGTGTAAATTGACAATTATAAGTTTTACTAGAAAATTTACAGAAAATCAAACGAAATCACTGTCACTAATTTTGAATGTTGAGATGTTATAAAAACTAAAGTACTTAACTATTAGCAAAACAAAAATGCAAAGTTAAAAAAAAATAAATACTAATCTACTAACTATGTTTATGTAATGAAGATTTCTTATGTGAAAAAGCATCTTTCCCACTACAATGAGGTTCTAGTGAAATGAGATGAGATAAATGTTTATAATATGTATTGTGTCAAATAAGAATAATTATACAGTGCATAGAAAATCATTGGCTAATCCTAGGTTTAGTCCCTAAATCCGTGGCTAGGCTAAGAGGATACCGGAGAGTTCTAGGTGTATTTTTCATATATACAAATCATATATAATTTTCTTTAATTATGTATTTTTCATATCAGGTGGTAAAATATCACTTACAATATAATTCACTATATCAACATACCACGGTACATCCATTTCATCAATACTATATAACTATTTCATCAAAGAAATTTTCTAAAATTTCATTTGCAAAATTAGTTAATATTTCTATTTCTATTCTAAACAAATGATCAACTATTTGATTATCATTTCCATTTCTATAAATCACGGTAAAATTAAACTCTTGTAATAGAATTATTCATCTAATTAATCTTGGTTTAACATCCTTCTTTAGCATTAAGTATTTAATAGCAGAATGATCTGTATACACTATATATTTAGTTCCAATTAAATAAGGTCTAAATTTATCAAAAGCATAAACAATTGCTAGTAACTCTTTCTCAGTAGTAGTATAATTAATTTGAGCATCATTTAGAGTCTTACTAGTATAATATATAACTTTAAAAATTTTATCGTGTTTTTTGAGCCCCAATAACATAATCACTAGCATCACACATTATTTCAAATGGTCTTTCCTAGTCACGTGGTACTATTATAGGTGCAGTGACTAATTTTTTTCTTTAATAATTTAAATGCTTTTATGCATTCCTCGTCAAAATCAAATTTCGTATCTTTTTCTAAAAGTTGGCATAGCAACTTAGTTATTTTTTAAAAATTTTTATGTAGCACCTGTAAAAACCCGCAAGTCCTAGAAAACTTCTCACCCCTTTAACATTAGTAGGTGATGGTAATTTTTCTATAACTTGGATTTTTGTAGGATCTACCTCCATGACTTTTTCAAAAATTTTATGCCCAAGCACAATACCTCCTGCAACCATAAATTGACATTTTTTCCAATTTAATACTTGGTCGACTTTTTCACATACTTCTAAAACTTTTTCTAAATTATCAAACAAGTCTCAAATACAAAAAACTAATCCATAAATACTTCCATTACATGTTCTATAAAATTGCTAAAAATTGACATCATGCATCTTTGAAATGTTGCAGGTGCATTGCGTAGTCCAAAAAGCATTCTACGAAAAGCAAATGTTTCATTTGAGCTTGTAAATGTTGTTTTCTCTTGATCCTCTGGAGCAATTGGAACTTGATGATAACCCGTATATCCATCTAAAAAGTAATAATATTTATTCTCAGCCAATCTATCCAAGATTTTGTCTAGAAAGGGTAAAGGAAAGTGATCTTTTTTGGTGGTCATATTTAATTTTCTATAGTCAATACAAATTTGTCAACCAGTAACTTATCGTATTGTTATTAATTATTTTTCTCATTTTCTTCAATAGTCACTCCTCCTTTCTTCAGAACACAATGAATTGGGCTTACCCAATCCCTCTCTGGAATAGGATATATAATTCCAACATCTAACCATTTTAAAATCTCTTTTTTAACAACTTCATTCTTTATTAGGTTTAATCTTCTCTGAGGATCAGTTTTAGGTTCATATCTTTCATCTAATAAAATTATGTGCATACAAATTGAAGGACTAATTCCTTTAATATCTGTTAAAGTCCATCCAAAAACTTTTTTATACTTGTTCAACATTTCTATCAACTTTCGTTCTTGCATTTCAGTCAACTCAGAAGATATAATAACATGCAATGTAGATGAATCTCCTAAAAATACATATTTTAAATGAGCATGTAATATCTTTAATTCTAGTTCAATGGTTTAATAATTGAAGGAATAAGATTTCTATTATCGTTTTCCAACAAATGTAACGTTTCAAATTTGACTTGAATACAATCCAAATCTTCTCCTTTTATTTCATCTTCATTCTCAAAAAATTCTCCTTGATTTAATTTATCTTCACACTTATTCTTAAATTGTTCATTACTTAGATAATCGGCTACTTCCATCCTGAAACATTCATTATCTTTTTCTTTTGTAGGATATTTCATAGCGTTTGCTATATTAAATTTTACTTCTTAATCATTAAGTCTCATTATTAATTCTTCTTTTTACACATCTATTACAGCTCTTCCTATTGCAAGAAATGGTCTCCCTAAAATAATAGGAATATCTTTATCTTCCTCCATATCCAATGCTATAAAGTCTACAGGGAAAATAAATTTATCCACTTTTACTAATACATCCTCTATAACTCCTTTTAGATAAGTTATTGATCGATCAGCTAACTAAAGAGTTACAGTAGTAGGGGAAATTTCTCCCAAATTTAAACGTTTAAAGATTGATAAGGGCATAAGATTGATACTGGCTCCTAAATCACATAAAGCTTTTCCATAAAACTTTTCACCAATTGCATCTTTTTCTGAATAATAACACTACACTCTTCACTGAGTGCAACGGTCTCATGGTCTGTAAACTTCCTTTTCTTATTTAGTACATCCATCATAAATTTTACAAAACTTGGCATTTGTTCCAAAGCTTCAATAGAAGAAATATTTATCGTTAATTTCTTAAGGATTTCTAAAAATTGTTTAAATTGTTTTTCTTCATTTTTCTGCTTCAGTTTTTTAGGAAACGGAGGTAATGGCTTTTCTAAAGGAACTTTTGTTTGTTCATTTTCATATTGATCATTTTCTATTTCTTCCTTCTCTTCATCAACTTCAGTTTCTCTTTGGATCCTTGTTTCAACTTCTTTTCTACTTTATAATTGAATAGCTTTAATTTGCTCGTTATTTTGATTTTTTGGATTAACTTCCACAATATTCGGAAGAATTACAGAAGGTCTGTTACTAAGTGCAGTAGCAATATGTTCTAATTGATTTTCAATATTTCTAATAGCAATCCCTTGATTTTGTATTTGATTTCCTATATTCAACGTCACTTCTTCCATCATCAACTTATTTTTCTTAACTTGTGGGTTAGGATTGGAGTTAAATCCTGGAGGATAATAAGGTCAAAAATTAGGATTTCTTTGATTGTTCAAATTTCCGGATGGATTAACCGGATTGTTATAATTATTTCAGCTAAAATTAGGGTATTTTTTCCATCTAAGTTTAAAATAGTTAGAATAGGGATTGTTATTTTGATTATTTATAGTGTTTAAAGTCTCATAAGATGGTTGATTATCAATAATCTGTCCTAATGAATTTTCCTCTAATACTAGAGCTATTTGAGAATAGTTTACTCATATTTGATCACTCTTTTTAGAAATAGCAGCAATTTGAGATACTAAAATAGACATTGCATCAGAATCATGAATATTGGCTACTCTTATAGGATTTACCCTTTCAGAGGGTCATTGAAAATTATTAGTAGCCATTTCTTGAATTAAAGACTATGCTTCATCAAAAGTTTTTGACATCAATGATCCACTCGCAGCAGCATTTACAATAAATCTTAGTGATCCTACTAATTCATTATAAAGGTTTGAATTATTAATCAATCTGGCAAAGCATGGTGTGGATATTTTCTAAGAAGATCTTTAAATCTTTCCCAGGCTTCATATATTGATTCTCTTTCAAACTGACAAAAAGATGTAATATCATTTCTAAGCTTAGCAATTTTCGAGGGTGGAAAATATTTAGCCAAGAATTTTTGTGATAGTTATCCCTAAGTTCTAATAGATCCAGTTGCTAATGAATTTAACCAAGCCTTGGATTTATCCCTTAATGAAAAAAGGAAAATTTTAGGCCTAACAGCATCATTAGACATTCCATCATATTTAAATGTAGCACAAATCTCAAGAAAACTAGCAAGATATAAGTTAGGACCTTCAGTAGGTGATCCTCCAAACTGATTATTTTGTACCATTTGGATAATAGCAGGTTTAATCTCAAATGAAATAGCAGAAACATCAGGATTTTAAATAGTCAAATGAAGTTCATCTGCTGTTGGATTCGCATAATCTTTTAAAGGTCTTTGTCGATACTCATTTATTGGATTTTCTAAGTTATCTGCCATTTCTTTTAAAATTTTAATTTCTCTTTGTTGTTTTCAATTTTTTCTAATAATACATTCTAACTCTGAATCATAAGATACTAAGCCTTCAGATCCAACAATTCAGATAAACAAATAAAGTAAGCCAAGTAAATTTCTTTTAAAAAAAACTCTTAAATAAATTTCTTTTTTGATTTTTCATTTTTTGTATATTATTTTTTATTTTTAAATATTTTCATAGTATATATATTATCTCTAACTTTCCTAATTTATCAAAAATATTTAATTTACATAAATTTAACTGTTACCTTCCCCACGCAACGACGCCAAAAACTTGATCCCAATTTTTTATATGTAAGGATTTATGAAGTTGACACCACTATAGTGTCAAGAACTTGATCATTGTATGAAAAATAAGTTATGTAAAATATATATAATTATAGGCAATTAATAATGAGATTCTATGCAAGTATACGTATCGTTATCAAGAAATAAAGGACTTTCTATTTAAGTCTCAAATATCGATCCCACATGAAAGGTGTAAATTGACAATGATAATTTTTACTAGAAAAGTTACAGAAAATAAAACGAAATCACTGCCACTAATTCGAATGTTGAGATGTTATCAAAACTAAAGTACTTAACTATTAGCAAAACATAAATGCAAAATTTAAAGAAAATAAATATTGATCAACTAACAATGTTTATGTAAGGAAAATTTTTTATGTGAAATGAGATGAGATAATTTTTTATAACATGTCTTGTGCCAAATAGGAGAAATTATAATTCCCTAACCTAATACAGTGCATAGAAAATCATTGGCTAATCCTAGGTTTAGTTCCTAAATCTGTGGCTAGGCTAGGAGGATACTGGCTCTCACTCTAGAGCTCCCACTTCCCTTCACCTGAAGGTTAACTCGCTTTAATTTTTAAACACTAAGACCGAATTGGGGATTTTAGTCTGTCACCCTAAAGATTCTCCAATTCTACACCCAACAAAGAATATTTCCTTATTTATTTGCACTTAATTCCATGAATGAATTTCTTCTCCATGAAATTACCCTCACTCTATTGTAGAACTCATACTCCATTTCCTGGATCATATGTTTCACAACATATTTAGCAATTCAATTGACTAGATCTAAATGTAAATTAAGTTTGGAGTTGAAAAATCATCATAATTTATTCTATATTTTATTATTGGCACATCATATTATCTATTCATTTCATCATATCTCAAAGTAGGGAGAAATATAGAGGGAACTACTCAGATTTCATGAGAAAGACAAAGCAAAAAATAAATTTCATATGTAAAAGAAAGTTTTACAACACTAATAAACAAACAAAACTTATCTGAAACTCTTTCTCAAAGCAAATCCCTTGTAGTCTTTCCTTAGAAATATAGGAAGAAGATATCTCTCACTTTTCTTCTTCTCCAACACTCCTACAGAAAGTTTCACACTAAAGCTCACCACACAAACTCTAAACTATAAAATAAAAATCACTAATGGACTTCAATATTGTGGTGGAATGAAGATGGATTATGAAGAATGGCAAAAATGGAGCGTGGTGGAACATTTTGGAGTGAAAAAAAGTCCATTTCCTGATGAATTTCGGCTCCAAATAAAGCCCAAAGTCAGTTCTCTAAGAGGTGCCTCTAAAAACTATTCAAAAATCATCCAAATACATCGAAATTTCTAGAAATGGGGGCTAAACCACCTTGGCACCATTGCTAGTCTGGCGTCGTTGGCGCTCAGTAAGAATTTCAGCAGTTCTGTTATTCTGTGCGGTCGGCGCTGCCCTTGGCACAGTCGGCGCTGAGTACTTCTTCAAAAATATCATTTTGACTCCAAATTTCATCCTTTTTTCTTTAAGTCCTAAAAATTAACAACCTGGAAGAAAACATCAAAATACATTCCATTACGATCAATATCACCAAAAATAAGTATAAAATATGGGTCTAAAAATGCATATATTTTTGGTGTATCATATGCTTGTAAATCTCCCTTTTTTTGTGAACCTCTAAGGTTTTATTCATGTAAATTTCCTTCTTTTTTTTCCTAGACATGCAAATAGAAAAGAGTTGAGAGAAGAGTTGAAAGTTAGATAACCTGCTGCTCGATTTTAAGAAGAACATGCTGCTCGATTTTCAGAAGAAGATCAGAAGTTCATGGCAATTCAGAGGAGCTGATTGAAGAGTTGAAGGGTTAGAGAAATTAGAAGGGAAATTTCCTGTGAGGTTGAAGCTCACTGTTAAGTAGGAGGGAGAGTGAGGAAAAGAGAGAGAACTAAAAAAATTGTGGAGAGGGAGACTCTCGTGTAGTCTTCTTCACAGGGAGGATCAGAATATGAAAAAAATATTACATCAGGACTCTGCAGGTAGAGTTACGTGTGGAGTCTGATGAAATCACGCCACACACTTGAAGGTGAGAAAAAAAAACTGGTCTGGTAACATAGGGGAATATTTCTCCCATGTTATTCAAGTGTTATTGTGTATTATTCAACTGTTATTGATGTGTTATTGTGTTATTATAACACCAGGAATATTCTCAGAATACAATAACACATGAATAACATACAATAACATCTGAGTAACATGGGGGAATATTCCCCTGTGTTACCTGTGTTACAGGGAATATTCTAGTGTCACATGATTTCAATGGACTCTGCACGTAACTCTAAGTGCGATGTCCTGATGTAATATTTTTTTGAAGAATATAGGGGGTAGGAGAGACTGGATGGTGGGGAATAAAATAAATAAAAAAAATCAAACTCTTTTTTTTTCCTAAAACTGTGAACCGCCCAAAATTATTTTTTTATCATTTTAATTTTTTTTTCTTTACCCTTTATATTATATATATATTTATTATTATTATTATTATATCAATTTTCATTTTGTGTCATTAGAGATTTGATTTTGCTTTAGGTGGAATGGATTTGAATTAATGTTTGGGTGCCTTTTGGTCTTTGCATGAAAATAAATTTTCCTTGCTTGTGATGAGGATTGAAATTGTTTTTGCAACAGCGTCGTTTCGAAGTGGCATTTTGAAAAGGCCACCATGTGTTTGGAAATCCCATTTCGGTGGCATTTTTAAAACTTTGTTGACATATTAGTATCAGACGCGAACCCTGCAATCCGCATTTCATAGAGACGAAAGACTCTTGATGCCCCTCCTCAGCCCAAATTTTGTAAGCAGCAAATTGGTTCCGTCTATCACACGGCAGGTTTCTCCAAATCCTTCGTATCTCCCTGCTATAACCTTAATTGAGTCTCTAAAGAGGTATGATTTTAAGAATGCTTCTTTTGGTTCCGTCGTCTCACATTTTGGTGCGTTGGGAGATATGGATGCCCATTCTGATTTTTTTTTGTTACGCCATTATGCACCTTTTTTCTTTCCTCGTCAAAGTAGCAGGATGGATGAGAAATGGATGAGAAGGATTTATAATGTGAAGGGCTTTAGCTTGGTAGCAGGGTGGATGAGAGATGGATGAGCCAAACCCTAATTGGTATATCGTATTTGGCTCAGTAATAGCTACCTTATATTGAGTTTAATTGTGATTAGAAGTTTTTTTTTTAAAGATCCTTTGAAGTGCAGTTGAATGGCTTCAAATGCAATATGATTTTTGTTTGTTTGCAATGGAGTAAAAGTTTTATTTGCATAAATGTATTTATCCTTTGGTAAGTGTTTATTCACAGCCTGATTTTTTATCTTTTGGGAGAAATATATTAGTTTGTTGGCAAAATTTATGATCAAAGGCAAAGAGATTTTGGTTCTTTCATCTGGATACTTTCTGAGTTGGTATTGAGCTATTTCCAAGTCAAACACAGTTAGACAAAAGTTTGGTTGAGAATTTGAGGACTTATCCATTGAAAATCATTATTTTTTTTCCTACTCGCTTCATTCTACTTCTTTGAAGGGGTCAAAATTCTGCTCTCTGTTAAGTTACCCCTTATGCATCTAGAAATCATATAATGTGATGACATATATCTTTTTTTTGTGTTATTACACTCATGCACGATGAGGATGATTACTACAATTATGTAAATTTTTAAATATTATACCCGCGCCCATGTTAAGCCTTTTGAAACTACTTTATGATGCTTTAAAATTTTCATTTACCTCATGTAATATAACTCACTTTAGCTTAAATTTGGTGCAATCTCAAAGTGGGGATGTAGTTGCATAGATGAATTTGAAGGATATAATTGTACATTTTATACATAAATTTTTATTATATACTAGAGGATTTGATGTGCACTAAAGAAGAAAAATTATCAAAATAGAGAAATTAGAGTTTCCAACACTTTTTATTTAGTAAAAGAACAAAGTTAGATAGCTAAAGGATGCTATGCATGCTTAGACTTCTCATTTTTTGATGTCATGGTTTATAAATGGAACCTATAGGAAAGAAAAAAGTTCTATTTTCTTTTATATAACATTTTATACAATTTTTGTTGCACATAATTTAAGAATAGTTTTTCAAAATTACATTCGGTAATGTGTAAACCGTCTTTTATATACCAAAAACATGTAATCAAGTTGTTTTCAAAACACACTAGCCAAACAGCTAACAACTTATCCAGAACAGAAGCAGAATGTTCATTTATCCAGAATCAGTTATTTTTAAAACACACAAACCAAAAGTTATCCATCTTATCAGGATAAGCTGCTTATCAATGTATTATCAGGATAAGCTGCTTATCGACAAATTATCAGGATAAGCTGGATAAGTTGCATCTACCCCAAATAGACCCCTAATCATGGGGATTTGGGTTAAGCATAGGTTTGGGTGAGTCACTTTGGTGGGAGGTGAAAGAAGGTCCTCCTTTTTCCCCTTAGGGCATGGTTGACTTTCCATGGCTCATGTGGCTCACCTAAGGTTTCAAGAAGATGTCATGACTTGCATGTGGTTTAGCCAACTTTCATGAAAAAGGATTTATGAATTTTGGAGATTTTACTGAGGTGTTGGTATAAATCCAAATGTGGGATAATTTAATAATGTATGACATGGTATATGGTTTGATTTAATAAAATGGATGATGAAGATGAAATTGTCATGTGGGCTTTGGGCTTTTCAAAGGCAGTAATTCTTGGGCTTTTAAAATTAGGTAAGATGGGCTTTTGAAATTTAATCATGATGGGCTCTTAAAATTTAATAATGAGACGAGAGGGTTAACTTTGGGCTTTGGTGAATTTTAGGACTTGTCATCACGATACTTGGACTTTAATTTGAATTTGGGTTTGATTTTGGCTCATGGGTTCATTTCGGTGAAAATTGGATTTTGGGTCAATTTGGGGTGGTTTGGCTTGAGTTTGAATTTGGGATTGGAAATTGGTGAAATTTTGTTTGAATTTGGAATTGGGTGTATTAGGAGTGAATTGGGTGAAAAATTTGGGATTTATTTGGTCAATTGAATGCAAATTTGGGGTTTTGGGAATTTTGGAGATTTTTGCTGAAATTGGGTATTTGGGCTCTTGATGCACCAAAAATATATGCATTTTTAGACCTATATTTTATACTCAGTTTTGGTGATATTGCGCTTTAAAGGAATATACTTTTCATGTTTTATTGTGGGTTGTTGACTTTTAGCACTTGAAGCAAAATGGATGGAGTTTGAAGTCAAAATGGAGTTTTAGAAGAAATGTTCAATACCGACGGAGTCAGACTGGGCGCCGACGGTGCCATTCGATAGAAAGCACAAAATTAATTCAAGGGCCACTAGCACCGACGGTGCCAGAATGGGCGCCGACGACGCCAATGTCGGTGCAATGCCTGTTTCTAGAAGATTCGATGAATTTGGATGTTTTTGAAGAGTTTATCGAAGCACCTCTTGAAAAACTGACATTCGGCTCTATTTAAA
The DNA here is from genome assembly GCA_002079205.1 of Phalaenopsis hybrid cultivar. Classification (NCBI taxonomy): domain Eukaryota; kingdom Viridiplantae; phylum Streptophyta; class Magnoliopsida; order Asparagales; family Orchidaceae; genus Phalaenopsis; species Phalaenopsis hybrid cultivar. The sequence continues at coordinate 241,446 of JXCR01137293.1, read as the reverse complement.
GTAAATATTGATCAGAAAAAGCCCCCCCCCCACCTTGTGTCCATTAGTCCTTTATTTCCTTAGAGTTTTGAGTTAGTTCTTTGAGTTTTGTGGTGACTTTAAGTGTGAATTCTTTTCTAAGAATTGTTGGAGAGCGAGAGAAGTGAGAGATTTCTTCCTCCTTACATCTTCTAAGAGAGAATCAAGAGTCTTGTAAAGTGTGAAAGAGTGGTACAAGGGATTTGCTTTGATAAAGTGTTTCGGATAAGTGTTATTTATTTATTATTGTTGTATGAACTTTCTTTTATATATGAAATGTTTGTTTTGTCGTATCTTTCTCATGAAGTCTTAAGTAGTTTTCTTTATCTTTCTCCCTACACTGAGATATGATAAAATGAAGAGATAATTTAGATGTGCCAATTTTATAATATAAAATAAGTTGTGATGGTTTTTCTACTATGTTCTTAATTTACTTTTCGATTTGGCTAATTGAAATGTTAAAATATATTGTGAAAAATAAGATCGAGGAAAAGAAATATGAGTTCTACAATAGAGTGAGAATCACATTTAATTCCATGGAGGAGTGTCTCGTTCATGGAATTAAGTCTAAATAAATAGGAAAATATACATTATTGGGCGTAGAATTGGAGATTTTAGGATGACAGACTAAAATCTCCAATTTGAGCTTACTGTTTAAAAACTAAAGCGAGTGTTAGCCTTCAAGGGAAGAGAAGTGGGAGCTCTGGAATGAAAGCCAGTAACCTCCCAGTCTAACCACAGATTTAGAGACTAAACCTGAGATTAACCAACGATTCTCTATAACACTGAATAAGAGTAGAGAATTAAAATTGTTCATATTTGTCACATTATAGATTTAAATCATTTATCTCATCTCATTTAACCAAAAACTCATTGTAGTGGGAAACATGTTTTTTCATATTAGATAACTTCTTCATATAAACATAGTTTAGTAGTTGTTGTTTAACTTTGCATTACAATTTTGCTAGTAGTTAATAACTTAGTTCTAATAGTACTTTAAATATTCAAAATTAGTGACAGTATTTTTTACTTTATTGCTGTGAGTTTCCTAGTTAAGTTATCATTTCAAATTTATACCATCCTCGTGGGATCGATATTTGGGGCATAAATAGAAAGTCCTCTATTACCTGATAATAATACGTAGACTTGCATAGAATCTCAACATAAATTGCTTAAATTTCTTGTTCATGAAATAACGCATCAAGTTTTTGGAGCCGTTGCAAAGCAAAGTCAACTTTATAAATTTTACACAACTATAATTATCGTGGATCAAGTTTTTGGCGTCGTTGCTGGGGAAGGTAACGATAAAATAAATAGATTTGGTAAATTAGGAAATTTAGTGATAAAATTATAAAATTATAAAATTAAAAATTTAAAAAAAGTTAAAATCATAAAAAAAAATGTATATTTATTTAAGAGTTTTTTTAAGAAAATTTTTTTTGCTTATTATATTTGTTCATGCATAGAATTGGATTTGAAGGTTCAGTACCACATAATTCAGAATTAGAATGAATTATTAGAAAATTTCAAAAACAACAAAAAGAAATTAAAAATTTGAAAAAATTGGTGAATAATTTAGATAATCAAATAAATGAAAATAAAAAAAAAATCTTTGAAAGATAATTCTAATCATGTAACAGATGAACTTCACTTGACTATTCAAAATCTTGATGTTGTTTCTAATTTATTTGAGCATAAACTGCTATTATCTAAATTGTACAAATTTATCAGTTTGGAGCAACACCTACTGAAGATCCAAACTTACATCTTGCTAGTTTTTTTGAAATATGTGCTATTTTTAAATATGATGGAGTGTCTGATGATGCTTTCAGGCTCAGAATTTTTCTTTTTTCATTAAGGGATAAAGTTAAAGCATAGTTAAATTCTTTAGCACTTGGATCTATCAGAACTTTGAGAGAACTATCACAAAAATTTTTGGGTAAATATTTTCCACCCTAAAAACTGCTAAGCTTAGAAATGATATTACATTTTTTTGTCAGTTTGAAGGAGAATCAATATATGAAGCCTGAGAAAGATTTAAAGATCTCTTTAGGAAATGTCCACACCATGCTTTACAGGAATGGTTAATAATTCAAACTTTTTACAATGGATTAGTAGGATCACTTAGATCTATTATAGATGCTACTGCAGGTGGATCATTAATGTCAAAACCTTTTGATGGAGCATACTCTTTAATAAAGGAAATGACTACTAATAATTTTTAATGGCCCTCTGAACGAGAAAATCCTAAGAGAGTAGCTAGCACTCATAATTCTGATGCGATGTCTATTTTAGCATCTCAAATTGTTGCTATATCAAAAAATATTGATCAAATTGGAGTAAACTATTCTCAAATACCACCAGTATTAGAGGAAAATTCACTAGGACAGATAATTGATACTCAACATCTTATAAAACTTTGAATGCTATAAATAATCAAAATAATAATCCCTATTCTAGTTATTATAAACTTGGATGGAAAAATCACCCTAATTTTAGTTGGAATAATTATAATAATTTGGTCAACCCCTCAGGAAATTCAAATAACCAAGGAATCCTAACTATCAACCTTATTATCCTCGTGGATTTAACGCTAACCCTAACCCACAAGTTAAGGAAACGAAGTTGACTATGGAAGAAAAAATGTTGAACATGGGAGATCAAATACAAAATCCTGGGGCTACTATTAGAAATATTGAAAAACAATTAGGACATATAGTCACTACACTTAGTAACAGACCTTCAGGAATTCTTCCTAGCACTGTGCAAGTTAATCCAAAAGATTAGAATAAGGAGCAAATCAAAGCTATTCAATTACAAAGTGGAAAAGAAGTGAAAATAAGAATTCAAGCAGACAACCTCAAAATTTTATGGCTTGCTTTTTAATTCTAAAAAAGTAGCTGTTGTAGAACGCATTCACTATCTCAAAGTTACTATTTTGTACATTATTATCAATCTGCCCACAACATTAGCTCCAACCTACTCATTGAAGTGACTATCTAAGGTCTAAGATTCAAGTGTTATGGAGGGGTTAAGTTTATTAGAGTGACACCGGTTAAGATCCCACAGTTTCGTCATTCCGGTACCACTATTTTTTTTTTTAATTTACTTAGTCTAGATGAGTTGTTAAGCTCGTTTAAATTGGAGATATCTCGTTAACAACCGTGGATTACCTCATCCGAGGAACTACCATAAACTCGAAAGGATGTATTATGTTATTTGTTTTATTTTAAAAATATTGTTTAATTTAAATCTTGAAAAAGGTTCATATTAATTTTAAAAGTATTTTGTTTTGAATTTTGAAAAGTATCCCAACGAAGCATGCATAATATATTAAAGCAGTGGGAAACTGTACTAATAAAATGACAATAAATAAACTGTAAATGCGTACCTGTTATCTTCTTATTGCTCTCACTGAAATGTTAGCATTCATAATCATGTATATATTGTAGATTAAGAATAGGCACTATGTAAAAAAGTAGTATTGAAGCTTTAATTGTACAAGTTCAAAACTTGTCAGGTTCTTAAAAGTTTTAAAGGATGATTTTCTTGAACCAAGCATAATAAGTTCAATTGTCCTTGAAAGCACCCAAAATATTATAAAGGTATTAGGGAGTACCCTAGACAACCTTTCTATCTTTCTGAATCATTTTGAGGTTATTTGAACTTGTTACGTTGTTGAAAAAATCACCCTGAGGTTCATTAGGTTTAAGCTATGCTCAATGTTATATCTCAATTAACCCATGAGAGAGGGGACAACCAAGCTTGAGCTTGTAGTGTTCGAAGGAGATTAGTTATGATTTATCTTTTGACTAACCCTCAAGTATCTTTAGATTAAACTTAGCTCACTACAAAGCTCAAAAGACATTAGGGGTAAATGTGTAATTTAGAAAAAGTCATACTAAAAATGTTTTACTCTTTTTGAAAGATCAACATATAGCTCAACCAATGATTTGGGACTCTAGATTAGTGAATTATCAACTTTCCAATTTATTTCCAAAACAGTTAGGTCAATCAAATAGGTTTTTTCTTCCAAAACTTAGCAATTTAGATGATTACATTTATACCCTTCTTTCATAAAAATGGAGGTTAATTGGTTTCTACCTCTTAACCTCATGTTTCAATCATCTTAGAATGTTCTTTAGGATCAAAGTGTTACCTTCTATGTTTTTAACCCATCCTAAATTTTGATTAGGGTTGAAAAGGTGGAAATTACAATTTTGCCCCTAAGGCTCCTATCTTCATGAATCTTTTAAATTAATCCACATGGGCTTGAAACTTTGTTGACCAATCTCTCATGGGTTAATTAAGAAACCATATTTTTCTTATTTTTATTTTAATTTTTATAACTATTTTAATCCAAGAAAAGAAATTTCCAAAGTTAAATCATTTAATCAATCAAATTAAAGTTTCGGTCCTTAGGAAATTTATTGGAGGTTCACCTATGTTAGAGGACCACATAGGCAATTTTTTATGATTTTCTTAATTATTTTTAAATTTTTATGATCTTTATATTGGGTTTGATTAATAAATAAATATAAAATACATTTTAATTTCAAAAAATCAAGTTTTATTTTTTATTGACTCCTCTGATTTCAAGGAAGTAAAATCAATTGAGTTTAAATATTTCTCAGTTATATTATATTTATTATAATTATTTTGGTGGATAATTTATAAAATTTTAAGAAACTGATTTTTATGTATTTTAAAGTGTTTTTCTTTAATGAGACAAAGTTTTTTGTTTTTTTGAAATAAATTTAAATTTTTGTAATTTTAATGTTTTTTTATTAAAAAAGTATCTAAAAATACATTTTTACATTTGAATTTAATTTTTCTTTTTTTAATGCCCATCTTTTTTTTTTTTTTGAGTTTAGGGGTATTATTTATTTTATTTTTATAATTTTCCTATACCAAGATATGTATTTTGAAAGTTTATGTATTTATTTAAATAAAAAATACCTTATTGATCTACGTATCCATGCCCCATCACCTCTTCGTCTCCAGAGCCTATGTTGTTTTGCACCTAACAAGTTTAAGTTTTGGACTAGTTTGAATAGCATACAAAAGATCCTCAAAGTTTAGATATTAGACATGTATATTCAAAAACATTAAGTGGCAAGCCTGTGAATATTCAAGAAATACGTAGCATGTATGTAAATAAATATAATTTGTATGGTGCGCATGTCATATATATAAACATTGCATAATATGTAAGAGAAGATTTAGGAGACTGGTGAAAATATAAGTGTACAAGAAAATAGTGGCATAGATGTAAATTTTAAAGCTTAGGTGTTGGACATGTAAATACATAAAAATTGTGTTAAACACATGCGGATATCAAAGTTTTGGTGTAAAACATATAACCCACAAGAATAAAAGTGTCATGCGTGTAAACTTTCTCCATTTTTTTTTTAAGGTATTAGGTATATAAATTCGTAAGAATTAGGTGGTATGCAAGAAATAAATTTTGGGTGGCAAGCATGTATATATATCTCTCTCTTTTAAATTGTGTAAGTTATGTAAATACTTAGGAAGAAGGCGGTATGCATGTCAAAAAAGAAAAAAAGAAAAGAAAGTGGAGAACCTGCTGCTCGATTTGGAGAAGAAGCTTGGAAGTTCACGGCAATAGAGAGGAGTGGCGTGAAGAGTTGAAGAGTTAGAGAAATTAGAAGGGATAGTTCATGTGAGGTTGAAGCTCACGGTTAAGTAGGAGGGAGAGTGAGGAAAAGAGAGAGAAATAAAAAAATATATATGGAGAAGAATATAGGGGGTAGAGAGAGAGAGGGAGAGCGAGAGTGGTGTAATCCTCTTCACTGGTAAGGAGGAGAAGAATATAGGGGGTAGAGAGAGAGTGAGAGAGAGTAAGAGAGTGGATGGTGTAGTCCTCTTGGCGGGTAAGGAGGAGAAGAATATAGGGTAGAGAGAGAGTGAGAGTGAGAGAGAGTGGATGGTGGGGAATAAAATAAATAAAAAAACTATTTTTTTTTTTTTCTAAAACCGTGAACCCACATTATTTTTTTTATCATTTCAATTTATTTTTCTTTTTTTACCTTTTATATTATATATATTTATTATTATTATTATATCACTTGTCAATTTGTGTCATGATAGATTTGATTTTGCTTGGGGGGAATGGATTTGAATTACTTTTTGGGTGGCTTCTGGTCTTTGCATGAAAATAGTTTGTCGTTGTTTGTCATGAGGATTGGGCTTTATGGGGGCTTGGGTGGACAAGCTTTAATCTTGGGGATTTGGGTTAAACATAATTTTGGGTGAGTCACTTTGTTGGGAGGTGAAGGAGGTTCTCCTTTTCCCCCTTAGGGCATGGTGAACTTTCCACGGCTCATGTGGCTCACCTATCGCTTGGAAAAGACTCCTTGGCTTGCATGTGGCTTAGCCAGCTTTCATGAAAAAGGATTTAGGAATTTTGGAGATTTTAGTGAGGCGTTCGTATAAATCCAAATGTGGGATAATTTAATCATGTATGACATGGTCTACGGTTTGATTTGATTAAATGGATGATGAAGACGAAATTGTCAAGTGTGCTTTGGGCTTTTCAAAGGCATTAAAACTTGGGCTTTTAAAATTAGGTAAGACGGGCTTTTGAAATTTAGTCATGATGGGCTCTTAAAATTTAATCATGAGATGAGAGGGTTAATTTTAGGCTTTTGTGAATTTTAGGACTTGTCATGATGAGACTTGAACTTGAATTTGAATTTGGGTTCGATTTTGGCTCATGGGTTCAATTCGGTGAAAATTGGATTTTGGGTCAATTTGGGGTGGTTTGGCTTGAGTTTGAATTTGAGTTTGGAAATTGGTGGATTTGTGTTTGAATTTAGAATTGGGTGTATTAGGAGTGAGTTGGGTAAAAAAAAAGTGGGTTTGATTTGGTCAATTGGATGCAAATTGGGGGTTTTGGGAATTTTGGGGATTTTTGGCGAAATTGGGTATTTGGGCTATTTTAGAGGAATTTGTGAATTTGGGGGTACTTTGATAATTTATGGAGATATTTCTGGTAAAGTGAGCAAGCAAGCCATTAAATCACCCTAAAGTTGCAAGAGCCATATGAGGACTAATTTTGGATCCTTCATATGCTGGTACTAGCCATCTTAGCCAAATGCTAAGGGCTTGGGTCCACCAATTTGAGTTTTCAAAAGGAGTAAGGAGGTAGGTTAAGTGTAAATGCTTGCACATGTAAAATTTAAAATTCCCTTAATAATGATTTGTTATTGTTCTTGTTCGTTATGTTTTCCTGACTTCTGTAGGAAAATGTCAGATCAAAGGTTGATCTTCAATTTTAAAGATGACCTAAATCTCGCACTAAATGAAGAAAAGGTAGCCCAGGGTGGCATTGTAACTTTTGACTTGACTTGGACTACGCTCAAGTCAACGTAGACTATGAAGGCCCTTGATGAACATTGTCAGCCGTCGTGAAGTAGAAAGACTACCTTCAGTACTCAGAATCAATGCCAGGGAAGACTCCTCACTGAAGAGGAAGAAGGCTCAGGTAATACAGTACCCGATGGGGGTAACTAGCCAATTACAGTCAATGATCACCATGCCGATAGGAGTCTTGGTCAGTGCTAATGAAGAAAGGGTTCCTGATGCACCACTAACAGGACGCAATGCAGGAATGCCAAGTATCGCAAGCACAGAGCCTTGGAGCGACTTAAAGAGAGACGTGCCAAGGAAGCAGATGCCATGTTTGCTTTGATTCATGAAGAAGTCTATGACCCAAAATATGAAGGAAACTTCCACTAGTCTGCCAATTATAGAGGACGAGCCAAAAACATTTACTGAGCCGACATCTTCAGGGATCCCCGATGAGCTTTATGTAAGATGCCCCATGTGTAATGCAGAAATCCTAAGGAGAACATGATTAATGGGAGCCTTCACAGAATGCCCACAGTGTAACACCCTCTAATTGGAGAGTTATGAGACGTTAAAAAATATATAGCTGCCATCATGCAGTTCAGAAATGCAGAACACCCAGAGGTCGAGCCATATATACCATAGTTTACATTGCCACCACCGTCATGGATTCCTCCAGAGGATGAGATCTAGGAGTGACCCTGACATCCTTAGAGGATCCCTACGGCAGAGTTATAAAGGATGAGCAGGGTCCGGAAGCAACAGTTTGAATATTATGAAGCAATTCAAGGAAAATTCATTAATACACTAGAAGGATTGGAACTACACACTGGAGTATTCTCAGAACATGATGAAAGAAAGATTTTGGACTGTGTTTTCGATCTCAGAGACAAAGGCCAAGCTGGATTACTGGGGAAGAAGACATATGCTGAGCCACAGAAGTGGATGCGGGGAAAAGGTAGAATTTCTATCCAGTGTGGATGCCGTTATAATTTTGTTAAGGACAGGCAAGGGAAACCCCCCCCCCAGATTTTAAGGTATGACGAGGTGGATCCCCTATCATCCATCAAAAAGCGCATGATTAAGAGAATGGTACGATGGAGCGTACTGCCAGAAGATTGCATCCCGAATAGCTGCATCATCAACATCTACAAGGAAGGGGACTGCATACCTCCCCACATCGATCGCCACGACTTTGTCAGACCTTTTCGTATAGTATTTTCATGAGCAAGGGCAACATCATATTTGGTAAGGAGATATATTTTGTTGGACTTGGCGAGTTCAGAGGTTCAGTTACAATTTCACTTCCAGTTGGTTCAGTGTTGATTCTGAAAGGAAATGGAGCAGACCTGGCAAAACACTACATTCCTGGAGTGCCATGCCACCGAGTCTTGGTTACATTGCAAAGAATGGATCATAGTAAGATACCATACGGATTCCAGTCAGATCTAGAATTGGAGGAACTGCGTCTGTATGAGCTATGAGATAGTTGTACCTCTTTGTACACGTGAAACAAACTCTTGTCCCGAAGCGTAGCTTAGAAGGTTAGCTTGATCACCAGTTTACCCCACAGGATGGATAGACGGATAGACAGTTCTCACTCTTTTGTATTGCATCAGAGCAGTAGATATGATATATGATGTTTCAGATGTACTCAGCATGTTGCCTTTTGATAGTTCCAGCATGACCAGTTGTACTACATATTTGAATTATAATTAATGAAGTTTCTTTCAAGATTTCAGCATGTTTATTGATTTTCCTTTTTGTGCGATTAATGAAAAGCTACATGACCACGTATTGGTTATAAATTATAACAAATAAAGAACGATACAAAGAAAGTCTAATAATAAAATTAAAATTCAAAATTGAAAGATTAATCGATGAAAATCAAATTTGAAAAGATATCCTAGAAAAAAAATGATAATGAAGAAAACAACAAAATGATAAAAATGATAAGCTAATTCATCTCGAATTTGAAGTTCCACACTTTGCAGTTCCGTAGCACAAATTCCACCGTCTACATGATTTTTTTCACAATCCCACGGAGTTTCACACTCTTCACGAAATTCCACAAATCTTTCCTCACCACTATCAATCTTCAAGTTCTACATGTTCATAAACTCAGCACCACAAATTCTCTACACTCTTCTCACAATTTTTTCAGGGTCAGTACCTAAATTCTTATTCGCTTCCACTACCTCTTGGGTTGGATATGAGTCCCTGAGCTTTCCTTCCCAATATAGCTCATCACCTCTTAGGTTGGATGTGAGTTCCTATGCCTTCCTTCCTAATGTGACACTAATCTTTGAGTAAGTATAAGACCACCTTAGATGGAGTAAGGCATCTAATTCTCATCCTTCGAGATTGGTCTAAGGCCACCGTAAATGGAGTAAGACATCTGATTCTCTACATAAATAGTTGAGATAGGTAGAGACAACATTTGATGGACTAAGGCATCCTATTTTCATCCTTCGAGATCATTCTAAGGCTATCTTAAAAAGAGTAAGGCATCTGATTCTCTACACAAATCTTCGAGATAGGTATAAGGCCACCTTAAATGGAATAAGGCATCCTATTCTCATCCCGCGAGATCGGTCTAAGGCAACCTTAAATGTAGTAAGGCATCTGATTCCCTACAAAAATCTTTGAGATAGGTATAAGGCCACCTTAAAAGGAGCAAGGCATCCTATTCTCATCTTTCAAGATCGGTCAAAGGCCACCTTAAATTGAGTAAGGCATTTGATTCTCTGCACAAATTTTTGAGATAGGAATAAGACCACCTTAAATGGAGCAAGGCATCCTATTCTCATATTTCATAATCAATCTAAGGCCATCATAAATGGATTAAGGCATATAATTCTCTAAAAGAATCTTTGAGATAGGTATAATACCACCTTTAATGGAGTAAGGCATCTTATTCTCATCCTTCGAGATCAATCTAAGGCAACATTAAATGGAGGAAGGCATCTAATTCTTTATACAAATCTTTGAGATTGGTATAAAATCACCTTAAATTGAGTAAGGCACTCTATTCTCATCTTTGGAGATTGGTCTAAGGCCACCATAAATGGAGCAAGGCATTCGATTCTCTACACAAATCTTTGAGATAGGCATAAGGCCACCTTAAATCGAGCAGGGCACCCCATTCTCATTTCTCTACACTTTCGATACCTCTTAGGTTGGATGGGAGTCTCTATGCATTCCATCCTAATATGATCTCTTCACATATTTCTGCTTTCCTAAATTAAATTTCCACTAAATCAAAATTAAAATTAAAATTGAAATTAAAATTAAAACATTGAAATCAAATCTTCTATGCGGCCATCAATTTCCTTGATGATTATCTCCACAAATCTGTTGTGCAACCCCTCACATGGGTTAGCAAGCACAAATCACCTTGTGAATTTCAAATTCACACTTGAAATTGACATCCTGAAGGTACACCGGCTAATCCCTGACAAGAGTTTTGGAGTCTTCAAATTTGATTGAGGATTCCTTTAATACTCCCTAATAGAAACCTTCTTCAGATTTCCTTTGTTATGCTCTAAGCAAGTTAGCTTAGGCTATCGTGTTGGTTTGTTGTTCTCGTCAGTCAACACCAATATATGCAGTGTGTTTACCCAAGTACATTACACATATTGGGGATCCATTTATTGACCTCACTTTTGGTTGAGGTCTAGTTTCTTCCTTATAAGCCTAGGATCTAGCTATATGATTTTCTTGTTGACTATTCCTAGAAGAATAGTGATGGAACCCTCACTAGTATAAACTCTAAATTCTTCTTTTCTCATCCTGAAGTTCCACATGTTGGTTTTAACCTCTAACACTTAGTAGGTGGAGCCAGTATGGAGGAGCTCAAAAGGAGTCCCCATAGGACTGTTTGGCCTTAAGGTTAGCCCTGGGTGGTGTGGGCTTGGTTAGGTCTACACGCACTTGCACTTGCACTCACAACCTCAATCTTAACCTAAACATGCCTAGCTTAGTCCCTTACTCTATTGGAAATTCATGTGGATGGTCCCCTAAACCATTATCCCTATGCTAGAGTTTGGCTAAGATCAGCACATGGAGGATCCATAATGGGAGTTCCCTTGGTCTCATGGCTCAAAAAAGTTAATTTTATGATTAAAATTCTCAATTAATCCCAATTTTGCTAAATTCCCAATTTTGACCCTTCTTGGCCTCAATTTTCCAAATTACCATATTGACCATAAACCTTAGATTTTCTAAAAATTTCCAAAATTACCCAAATTCTCAAAGTCTCTTCAAAAATTATTTTAAACCATTCAAAATCACTCAAGTTGACCATAATACCCCAAAATTTCTGAAATCCCCAAAATTGCCAAATTTACCAAAATACCCTTTATACCCCAACAATTCCAAAAATTACAAAAAATCTCCAAAATCATTCAAAATGTGCCCAAAATCAATTTGAACCACTCCATTGAGCCCAATGTGACCCAATTAACCCCTTTTGACCAAAATCCAAAAATTGACCCTAAATGACTTAATTCCTCAATCCTACCCCAATCTCCACCAAATTGACATCAATCACACCCAATTTCAATTATAAATCAAAATTCATCATATTCAATCCCAATTGAGACCAAAACCAAGTCCAATTGAACAAAATCTCAAGCCCAATTCTAACCCCAATTTTGCTCCAAAAATTCAAAATTTCTTCAAATTAAACTTCATAACCCTTCAATTTTCTACTCAATTGACATCTAAAACTCTTCATCACAATCTCTTAGACCAATTTGAACTTTTAATTGATTCACACCCAAGTCTAGCCCAAATGCCTCAAAATTGACCACGAGCCAAATTCCACCAAATTGAACCTGCGAAACAAATCAAAATCACCCAATTTTTTTTCAAAACTTCTCATGACAATTATCCACACCAATTTGAGCAATAAATTGACCAAGATCTTAGCGCAATCCCAACCTAGACCCAAGTTCAAACCCATACCTCAATTTTGAACTCAAGCTAAAAATTTGACCAAAGCCATTCAATTTGACCAAACCCTGGTAACCACAGCCAACACTTGAGCCTTAGGAACCAGGCTACATCCACCTAGCACAAACTAGTTCAGCCATGGACCAAGTGTCCCTCAAATTAAAGGATTTCCTTCCTAAATTGGCTAAACCAAGGGAGATATGCCATCAGCTATCAAACGTTCAAGCTAATCACCATTAAACCATCCCTTGGATCCCTTGAGCCACCTATCCACCAGCCCTAGCCTGGTCGACTGACCTAGTAGTCAGAAAACATGAAAACCAGAGCCACTCCAAGCCTTTAGCCAAAAATTGGAACTTCCTGAGTTGGCTCACCTCAATTGGCCATTAGCGTCGCTCAGCCTTCCATATAAGTAGTTGGTTACACCCATTAGCCAGCTCTGGTGGCAACCATTCCACCTCCCACAGCCAAAAGGAGAGATCACCAATTTCCTTGGGGATACTCTGTCAAATTGTTCCTAGAGCTTCTCATAGCCCTCCTGAGTTCAACCCCGCAGTTCTCAGTCACCAACAACCACTTCCTGAGCTCAATTTTGAGCTCAAAATTCAGGACATTTTCTGTTATTCCCTGAAACTCCACCAATCACCCATTTAACTTTCTCCTCGCCTTTCCCAAACCAAGCCAAGAATATCCCCATTAAAGCCCCCCTCTGGAGAGCACCCTAACCTAGTCCAAGACCAAGGCCACACCACTTGTTGGAGGAACTTCTGTCTAGACCTATACTAGAGCAAAGAGACACTTGTAAGAGGTTTGCCAGACTCTACTAAAGCTTCTGCAAGCATCCAATTGAGGCCACCCCTCCTGGACAAAGGTATACGCCATTTTCCCCAAATCAGGCTCATTTTAGGCTTTTTTGAAGTAAAGTTTCCCACCATGCATAAGTACCCGTATAGATAGATTCGTCTGGACCAGATCAAGGTGTAAGAACAAACCTCATTTGATTTCATTGAGTATCAATTGAGATCTTAGGGTTTTAATTTGGAAGGTTCTCCGGTTAGGACGATGACGGAGAGTCGTTGGATTGCGCGTGTATCGTTTGGATGACTGAGATTGCACCGAGCGGAGGGATGAAACATAAAACGCGGCTAAGTCGGTGGCTACGTAGACGGTAATGTCAAATGGAAGAGCGATGCATGTGAGTTCGGAGCGATATAGGATGAGGTGGCGCCGAGTCGGATAAGTAGAAAAAAATGTATTAAAGGGATTTATTTAACTCATAGACTTAAAAAATGCATAACTTTGTGTAGAAAAATCATAAAAATAAAATAAAAATATCATGTTACTCAGTGAATAAAGGAGAATAATGTGGCATAAAACTAAAAATTATTTGACATGTCTCTGATTTTTAATTAATTAATTACACTCTAGACTGTTTTAATTCTAAGTAAATAAATAATAAACACCTTAGCTTGAAATTTTAGGGGTTACTTCCTCATGTTAATAGGGATGTTCTTCGATTTCTCCTAGGTCACAGAGAATCTTTAGCTTTGAAACCCTAATTTTCAAGCCTATATGCCTTTTTTGCTTAAAATAATTTTATAAATTAAAATATAAATCAGAAAAATATGGGACTTATTTTGGTAGGTTCTCTGTGGTTAGAGGACTCTTGCAAAGATATAAATTAATTTTAAATATTAAGTTAATTAAACACTAAAAATTGACTAAAATTAAAGTAAAAAAATAATATTAAAAAATTAACAAAAATCATTTCACACTGTAAATAATAATCATTCTAACTTACTGTAAAAATTTGAAACCCATTTGAATTAGTTTGAGCACTAAAGTCTATTTTCTAAGTAAAATGGTATTTTTTTTGCATTAAAATAATCATAATAAATTAACTATAATTAGGAAAATTATGAAAAACATGTTTGTAAGTTCCTTGTAATTAGGGGCACCTAAGAAAAGTAAAAGTTATTTTAAAATAAATAGTTCAATTTTTAGCTATATTTTGAATTAAAAATAATTAAAAAATGATTAAAAATTTTGAAATTAAGAAAAATCCCAAAATTATTTTTAATTGTTCCCTGATCACTTAGCACACTTTAAAATATTTATTCTAATTTTTCTAATTTAGTTATGTTTTTTTAAATACCAAAAATGTAGTTTTCTTAATTTTTCAATAAAATAATTATAATAAATAAAATAAAGTTTGCAAAAATAACAAGTTTGTTTCTCTTAGTTATCTGAACTTTGGGAGATTTAAGAAAAATATAAAAAGTAATTTTTTTTAATTAAAACATATTTTCTTTTTAATTAATCATTAAAAATCTAGAAATAATTTTAATAATTAAATTACAATTTGAGAAATTATGGAATTTTGTCCAAATTGTTCTCTGACCTAGGTGAACCTCCAATAATTTTCCCATGAACAAAAACTTTACTTCGATTAACCAAAACAATTATTAATATTGAAAATCCTATTTTTGAGTTATAATAATTATATAAATTAAATTTTAAACTAAAAAAAACATATTTTCTCCTCTGATATTTTTATTGGCTACCATAAAAATTTCAAAGTTATTTGAGTTATATTTGATAAGTTATGAAGTGGAGAGCTCCTGGGGCAAAATGGTAATTTTTGACTTTGATGCCTTCATTAAAATGTACGATTTACCAAATGGTAAATGAGTAATTTTGATTATAATTAACTCTTTTGGATGTTTAAAACATAATGTTTTAAAATATAGAAACCAATTTTCCCCCTTTTCATGATAAGGGTAAAATTATAATTTTATAAAGTCCTTTTTTTCAAAATCATCCATTAAGACCTTTAGGGACCCACTAAGTTATGACTTAAGGTTTAGTAGCTACACATTCGACTAGTCTT
>JXCR01137293.1:197900-225483 GCA_002079205.1 Phalaenopsis hybrid cultivar | reverse complement strand
AAAAAAAAAACAAAAAATATGGCTAAAAGATTCATCATAATTTTCTGGTTGTCAAGTCAATCATCATAATCCCACACAATATATTTATCATCTTATTGGAAGAAATGGGGAAAACAATAACTGAGGCTGATTAAACATCTGGTTTGCTTTTATCTAACTAATTTTTAAAAGAAAAGAATTCTTTTGTCCAGAAATCACTAAGTGGCTAACACTTTTTCTTTTGAAATCATTACTAGAAAACAGTGAAATTCTATGCTTAATAACTACCTCATTGTTAGTTACAATTAAATATGAAATCAAAGTTTAGCAAGCAGATTCAAATACCAATAGGCATAAAATCAGTTGACAAATAATTTGGACTACCTTATTGATGCCACAGAAATAAGTACATCATCCTTCTCTAAGATAATAGAGTAAAATCCTTCACAATTTAGGCGAGGAAAGCTTGACCTGAGACACAAAGAAAGAATACAAGTAAATCATTGCAATGGAAGATAGTTGAGGAACAAATTACAATTCTCACCAAAGAAAATGAAGAGTAAAATTATATAAAACTAAAAAGAAAGAATACATGAGTAACCCAACATTTTCTTTGTTGGTCTTCACCAACATGAACAAACAGTCATCGATCATAACAAGGAACATCAGGGGTTGTATCTCTGAACAAACAAGAAGCAACTAAGGAGGACTTGCAAAACAGGCAACGATGAGATTATTTATTTAGCAAACCATATTGTACTAATCTTAAAAAAACCTTTGAAGGTACATATTACATAATTAAAGTTGTTGACTAAAGTAGATGCTCAAGAAAATCAAAACCTAATGGTTCCAGCCCAATTTGAAAAGTTGCCTAAGAAAAAAAATCTGAATGTTATTCTTGTGAGAAGCAGTGCATTAAATAATATTATGAGTAAGGTTCATTTATTTTCTATTAGTTTCTTTTCAAACCATTTATTTTCTATTAATTTGCAGTATATAGATTGCTTGTGATAAGGATCTTATGAAAAAGTAAAATAGATGGCGGCTGTCTTCCTCCTCCACCCTTCTAGGGTTCTAAGGTAATGGTGGTTGGCTACTGTTCTGGTTACTGTTTGCATCTGGTGTACTGGTTTTTGCTGTTCCTTACCTGGTATTTGTGGTTTTCTTGCTCCCCGGGAAGTGTTCCGTTGGTTTTGTTACTGTTCTNTGGTTGGCTACTGTTCTGGTTACTGTTTGCATCTGGTGTACTGGTTTTTGCTGTTCCTTACCTGGTTTTTGTGGTTTTCTTGCTCCCCGAGAACTGTTCCATTGGTTTTGTTACTGTTCCNCTCCGCCTCTACTGCTCTTAGATTGTCAGAAAGGATGCTCTTTTCGCTAGATCCTGCCCTCGATCTAGACGAGCTAGGATTTGGTGAGCATTTGCTTTAGCTTCCTTGTTTCTCTATATTTTTCCATTTGATTCTCACAAATCTCACTCACATATCCATAGATCTGTGTCGACACTAATTTTCCATGGTAGTGCTTTGATTTTCACTCTTGATCTTCGATTTTTTGGCCAAAGAATTCAATTTTNGCATTTGCTTTAGCTTCCTTGTTTCTCTATATTTTTCCATTTGATTCTCACAAATCTCACTCACATATCCATTGATCTGTGTCGACACTGATTTTCCATGGTACTGCTTTGATTTTCACTCTTGATCTTTGATTTTTTGGCCAAAGAATTCAATTTTTGTGAGCCTATCATTCCAAATCCGAATTTTTTTTCATTTCATGGCTCACAAAATCAAGAAAAAAGGGGGATTGAGCTACGACCGCACTAGATTTGTGTGTAATGTGGTTGCCCGACAATATAAAAACGTCCTAATCAGGAAGGAGCTGATTCTAGATCGGGTTTTTCATTTTCCGGAGAGAATTTCNTGTGGTTGCCCGACAATATAAAAACGTCCTAATCAGGAAGGAGCTGATTCTAGATCGGGTTTTTCATTTTCCAAAGGAGAGAATTTTTGTTGAAATTGATGGGCGGGGGCAGAGGAGTTTGTGCTATATCATTGGCCCCACCGTTGTCCCACTCATCCGCGAATTCTACGCTAATGCGAAAGAATCCGTGGACGGGGAGGACTACGTGCAAGTAAAGCATATTCCCTTCGACCCATCCACCATCAACAACCTTTTCAGCCTCCCCAACATGCCCCAGTGTGGTTTCAAGCAANTGCTATATCATTGGCCCCACCGTTGTCCCACTCATCCGCGAATTCTACGCTAATGCGAAAGAATCCGTGGACAGGGAGGACTACGTGCAAGTGAAGCATATTCCCTTCGACCCATCCACCATCAACAACCTTTTCAGCCTCCCCAACATGCCCCACTGTGGTTTCAAGCAGTTCCTTTCTCCTAATTATTAGGAGATTATCTCCTTCCTTATTGACGGTACCGGTCAATGGAAGGTTCGTTATGGGGATGAAGGAGAGACACTTGTGAATTTCCGTTTGACTTATCTGAACCACATCTCCAGAACCTGATACTACTTCATTGTCGCCCCTCTTCTCCCTACTAAAGAACATTCGAGGTTAGTGAAAGAAGCACTACTTAAGAACAAAGAAACACAACTAGTCTCACTGATGTGATTAGGGTAGGGCTATTTTGAACTTCTGCATTTAGAGGGGCAGACCTATAGACATAAGGATCATCCTCCACCAGTCAATTATGGACACTGTCAGTCGTGGACCACTGTAGGTTTAGGACACTCCTGCATCATTTCTGCTCTGTCATAGAGAGGGGGTTAGCTGGAGGGAGTGGAGATGAGATGTTAGCGCCGCAGAAGTCGATCACTAGGACCACCTTTTCTTTTGTTGGCTCTGTGCAGAGTTCACCACATAGAGAGGAGAGAGTTCCACATGGCGTCCTGAGTCTTCACGTCGAGACCCTTCGAACGTCTAGATGATGCGGCGCATGAAGGACATGTCTCTAAATATACACAACATCCGCATGCAGACGCAGCACTATGTGAAGTAGCACAAGAGACAATACGAATACATGCATCATTGAATTTAGGAGGTGCAGTGATCGCTATCGTTAGTGACCTTCACAAATGCGTCATTCGAGCTTTATGTTCCGGATAACATGAAGGAGACCAACGATGATTAGGCGACTATCGCATAGTTGTGTGCTTGCATTGAGTGAGGGGCTTACACCTAGTTGAGTGCTTGCACCATTCTTGCGAGTGCAGTTTAGCTTGCGTGGTCGTGGCAGTGGTGGTATCAATAGCGTGGGCGACTACTACATCATTGAGTGTCTTTTATTGTGTCTGTGTTTTGTTGTTCCTGTTGAGCTTTCATGATTAATTTTTTTGGAGGGACCAATGCATTGTTTTCTACCTGCTGGTCTAAGTTGTACCTTTCTCTTGTGTGTTGTCCCTGCTAATGGCTTTGGCCTGATACATTGTACTTGTTTTGATAGTATATATAGTGAGATTTCTACTTTACTATGTTTTCGTACCTACTTTTGAGATTGTTATCTGTTGAGTTTTGATTTGTACTTTCTGAGATTTATATGAACCAAGTGTTTGCTCCGTTCCTGCACTTACCTATTTTTTATTTCTACTGTTACTTCATGTTATATATGTGATGAAAAAAATAAGTTAGGGGGGAAGAAAAATGTACCTTGTTATGAACCTAAAAGGTAGCTCATATAACTCGGTAGAGTAATAAAATTAAATTCGGCAACTTCTGTTAGAAAGTCTGATTAGTTTCAAACTGTTTATCATAGTCTAGTAAAATTAGATAAATATCATTTAGAAAGATTAACTTTAATATTTTTAATAATAAAATTCAGAACTAAACAGCTTCAGACTTTACTTTAAAAAAAATCATATATTATTAAAAATGTGTAATTTAACTATTAAGTAGCAAACCAAGAATGTTTCAATCATTTTCAGTTCATTTTAATCAAGTTAGCATTATCTTAAGTTTTAACTTAAAGATAACCTAAAATGTGTGACATTAAAATATAAAGTATTAAATTTTACTACTCAAGAAACACTACCCTTCACATTATTTAAAACTAAAAAGAAACACTAATTAAGAATAATCGAGGTTAGTGAAAGAGGCTTAAATTACATCAATTTAATGATCTATAGGATTTTTCTAACGATAAAAATGAACCGAATTAAGGAAATGTCAAGTTATTAACCATTAAAGACAATTGATCTATAATGACATTTAAACATCTTTATTTAGCTGTGATGAACACATGGAAGATTTAGAAACCTACAAAAGTACCTATCATCTTCATGACATCCAATTGAGTTATGTGATTACTTGAAAGCAAGTAATATGGTAAGTTTAGGGATATTGACATACGTTAAGTTTACGTGATCTTAACTGCATTATTTCCTACATATTACATGTTATTTTACCTAATCATCACATATTTACACTTGGGAAAGATTTTCCAATGATGTTGTGCAAGCTGCAGGGGTTAAATACAAACAATTTGGAACGAGAAAGTCAAGTGAAAAAGTGACATGAAGCGGCGTGACAGCGCCACCTATCGAAGATCTGCGGCGTGACCATGCCAAAAACGGTGTGATCACCCCAACCATAGCAGAGTTGTGGCGTAACCACACCACAATCGAGCGTAACCAAAGTTAAGTTCGGGCGTGATCGAACCGACAATCGAGAAAACATTTTAGAAGGAAAATTTGATTGCCCAAGCCGTGATTCTTGATATAAAAGTGATTTTAGGGCTTCATAGAAAAAGNTTTTTTTCATTTCATGGCTCACAAAATCAAGAAAAAAGGGGGATTGAGCTACGACCGCACTAGATTTGTGTGTAATGTGGTTGCCCGACAATATAAAAACGTCCTAATCAGGAAGGAGCTGATTCTAGATCGGGTTTTTCATTTTCCAAAGGAGAGAATTTTTGTTGAAATTGATGGGCGGGGGCAGAGGAGTTTGTGCTATATCATTGGCCCCACCGTTGTCCCACTCATCCGCGAATTCTACGCTAATGCGAAAGAATCCGTGGACGGGGAGGACTACGTGCAAGTAAAGCATATTCCCTTCGACCCATCCACCATCAACAACCTTTTCAGCCTCCCCAACATGCCCCAGTGTGGTTTCAAGCAATTCCTTTCTCCTAATTATTAGGAGATTATCTCCTTCCTTATTGACGGTACCGGTCAATGGAAGGTTCGTTATGGGGATGAAGGAGAGACACTTGTGAATTTCCCTTTGACTTATCTGAACCACATCTCCAGAACCTGATACTACTTCATTGTCGCCCCTCTTCTCCCTACTAAAGAACATTCGAGGTTAGTGAAAGAGGCTTAGTGAAAGAAGCACTACTTAAGAACAAAGAAACACAACTAGTCTCACTGATGTGATTAGGGTAGGGTTGTTTTGAACTTCTGCATTTAGAGGGGCGGACCTATAGACATAAGGATCATCCTCCACCAGTCAATTATGGACACTGTCAGTCGTGGACCACTGTAGGTTTAGGACACTCCTGCATCATTTCTGCTCTGTCATAGAGAGGGGGTTAGCTGGAGGGAGTGGAGATGAGATGTTAGCGTTGCAGAAGTCGATCACTAGGACCACCTTTTCTTTTGTTGGCTCTGTGCAGATTTCACCACATAGAGAGGAGAGAGTTCCACATGGCGTCCTGAGTCTTCACGTCGAGACCCTTCGAACGTCTAGATGATGCGGCGCATGAAGGACATGTCTCTAAATATACACAACATCCGCATGCAGACGCAGCACTATGTGAAGTAGCACAAGAGACAATACGAATACATGCACCATTGAATTTAGGAGGTGCAGTGATCGCTATCGTTAGTGACCTTCACAAATGCGTCATTCGAGCTTTATGTTCCGGATAACATGAAGGAGACCAANATATATATATATATATATATATATATATGTGTGTGTGTGTGTGTGTTGCAAGTTCTAACGATTCAGCGGGAGCAGTGAGAATATGACAAGTACGCCTTTATAGTTTTATTTACTTTCTGTCATTTCATTTATGATAATTTACTACTGCTTCTACATATCATGCATGCTTGGTTAATAAAATGAAAAAAATTTCAAAACTAAAAATTCAAAAATTTTCAAAATTAAATTAAACCCTTTCAAAGGTAACCATAAATCCTTTGAATTACAATTTCATAATATGTCCTTCTGAATTTATGGGAGTCCCTCGGATGTGGTAACTCATGGTTGCTAACGAGATCTCCCTAGTTTAAATGAGCTTAACAACTCGTTTGAGCTAAGCAGATTCAAAAGAAAGTAGTGGTACTGGAATGAGGGAACCATGGGATCCTAACCGGTGTCGCTCTAATCAACTTTAACCCCCCTCAATAATGATTGAATTGAACTTGTCATTTAAACTATTGGACATTTAGAATTTAGGACGGTTACTTTGTCGAGGAGCATGGAGCTAACCATAAGGGCAACATTCAACAACAGTAAGTAGATCCACAACAATAATTTTTTTCTTTAGAATTAAACAACAAACCATAGGACTTTGAGGTTGTTTTCCTAGTGCAGCATAAATCCTCATTTTATCTTTATGCCTTTGCATAACCATGTTATAAAATTTAAGTCCAAACTCATTTTAGAATTGAGAGGTTGTCGTTCATTACGACTTAAACTCTCCTAAATTTCATGATATGTGTATGGTTATGTCATGCATATGTAAGCCCTATAAAATAATAATTGGCAGGATGAAACATTTAATAATTTTCTTCTTAACTTGAAGCCAAACCATAGAATGCTTGGGAAGTCATTGAGGTTCTTCTTACGATTGTGACAACCTCTAGTTTCACTTCCTTTGGATTCCAAAATAATGTTCTAATTTTGAGCTTTCTCATTTGACACGTCTTGGTCCGATCTTTGAAAAGTCCTATCCTTTGGAATTCTTGAAGACAATATTTTCTGATCTAAATCGAGAGTTTTCCTTAATGACCTCTGTTGTTTAAGATGTAATTAACTATATGGGCTTGCCTCTATAGGGAGTTTTAAGAACCCAGGTAATATAAACCCTATCTAATCTTCCAATTTCAAAAGGGAAACTTGTCGGCTTATATAAAAAATAGTTTGTAAATCAAAGATATGTCATAATCTCTATAGTTTATCTAATCGAGCCTCACGGATAAGTTTTGTGTCTATTTCTTGGAATAAATACATGAAGCGGGGTGGATTTAGTATGTTAATTCTACAAATATTTTCCAATATTACAAAATACACACGGTAGATACAATAGTTAATATGCAACTTAATCCCAACTAAAATAACTTTAGTGAAAATAGTTTTATCTTTTAAAAATCTTTAAATTGCCTAACCCCCTAAAAAAATGCAAGCATATGTATCGCTCAAAAATGAAGGGTTCTAATGGAGTCTAAGATAACGATCCCACGGTGAAGTTGGAAATGCTTATAAGTAAATCCTTAACATTATAATGTCAACTACATATTTAAACTACAAAAGTGAAGTACTAAATTTGAATATAAAGTAAATGAGTGAATGCTAAATAAAATGAAGTTAAAAGACTAAGTTAATTAAACTAATTGCTAAACTTTCAAAAGGAAAATCTATGAAAACTAAATAAAGTTTTGGTGATGAAGAGTTCAAAATTTAAGAAAGCATCCTTCCCCTTTACAATGAATTTATGGATTATAAAGAAAATAAAATCATTTGAAAATATATAAATTGTTTTGTGTCAAATCGAAGCAATCATATTCTTTAGCCTTTTCCGAGTGCATAAAGAACATTGACTAATCCAGAGTTTGGTCCCTAATTTTGTGGTAAGGCTGGGAGGATACCGACTGCCACTCCAGAGCTCTCATTACTCCCTCACCTGAGAGCTAATAGTCATGCATTAATTTCCAATCAATTGGACCAAATTAGGGATTTTAATCTGTCACTTTAAAATCTCCAATTCTGCATCTAACAAAGTGTATTTCTCTATTTATTTGCACTCAACCCCATAGATGACATCCTCTCCCATGGAATCAAAAGAGATTCTCCCTATATTGTAGAAATCATAGCCCTTTCAGAACATATGTTTCTCAATAAATTTTAATATTTAAATTGGCCATATTGATCAGAGTTCAAATCCTCACAAATTATTGACATTGAAACTTGTATACAACAAAATCAATTCTTCACAAAACCATATCTTAAAGTAGGGAGAAAGATAAAGAAGACTACTCAGAGTTCATGAGAAGAATATAAAAAAACACGGATTTCATATAAAAAAACACGGATTTCATATATAAAAATAAGTTTACAAAACAAAGAAATAAAATAACACATTTCATCTCACAATCCTTCTTAAGCAAATCCCTAGTATATCTCTTCAAGCACTTCCCTCTTTACAAGAACTCTCAATTCTCTCTTAGAAGTGTAATGAAGAAGAAATCTATCAGCATCCCTCTCCTCTTCCAATCCTTGAAGAAAATCTCCAAGCCCTTGACTTTCTCTCTCTATCTCACACCACTCTCTCTCTCTCTTCAAACTCTTCTTGATGCCCCCTTCTAAACTCTCTTCAAGCCCCAAAATTTCCTCTCCTTTATTAGAGGCTGCCTCCCTCACAAAAGAATTCAAAATTCTCTCCAAAATTCTACACAAAAGTTGACCTTTTTGAATTCAAAAGACATGTCTATTGATCGAGGAGACATATCCCTTCATAAAAGAACTTTCCAAAGTGTCTTGATACATTGAATCACTCCATGGGGTGTTTAAAACAAGGATCCCTTCTAAAAATTCATGCAAAATTTGTCTTGAACCACCTTAATTAGTGAAAAGTTGTCTCTGGCGCTGGTCCTGATGCTTCAACCTCCAACTTGCTTGAGACCGCGTTGTTCAGGGTTTTGGCACTTCAGGTGCCAAATCTAGCACTTTTGGCATCATCTCTCTGTCAAATGGTGCTTCAGACGCCAGTTCTGGTGCTTTTGGTGCCAGTTCTCTGTTAAATGGCACTTCAAGCGCCAATTCTAGCGCTTCAGGCGCTAATTCTAGCGCTTCAGGCACCAAAATCCCAAAGATTCTTGTTTTGGCTCTGAATTTCATCCTTTTTGCTAATTTTGCTCCAAAAGCCAAAAATTGATATACCTACATCAAAATATGCAAATAGCCTTCTTTAAAGTGTAATATCACCAAAAATAAGCATAAAATGTATACTTAAATCAACATATTTTTTTGGTGTATCAAAATCACAAACTTAAATGTTACTTGTCCTCAAATGACACTTTTACTACATAAAAGCATATGACTTAAGACAGAGATTAACTTATAACTTCTATACTTTAGTTTAATAAATAAAATAGAAAATTTTAAGAAAGATCTTTAATAACTTATATTCAAACTCTAAGTCTAAGAGTACTTAGTAATCAAATTTAATATTTCTGAATCTTTCTTTTCAAGAAGAATTGTAATTTCTCATATCAAGGATACTTAGAACATTCTTATGAAAAATAACTTCATGAAAACTTTACTAGTTATGCTACTAATACTCAAATACAAGTTTAAAAAATGTAATAAAGCTTTTTCCTTAAGTTGATTCAAGTGAAGCTAATTTTTTATAAGGCACCTCCTCAAGCTTCTCCTCACTCATTTTTTTTTTCTTATTTTCCCATTTTTTCATTCACGATCTTTTCAATCCTTTATTTTCTTTCCTTTTTTTTAAGTGAGGATTACTATGGTCTGGATAGCCTTTAATAATTTTGAACTTCACTATCCTCTTCTTAAAGTCAACACTTTTTACCTTTCTTTACTTTATAAAATCATATTAGTTATGATTTTTCATAAAGTTTCATTCTTTCCTTCTTAAATGAAACTCTAAAATTCTCAATATTTCAAAAGTACAATTTCCTTTACTCTAAATAGAAAAACATAGTCTTATCTTATCATAACAAACATCTTTAACTTAGAATTGACCTTCGTTATTAAAAACTTTTACCTAAATTTACCATAATATTTACAAACATAAGTATAGTCATTTAAAGATACATCTTAATATTCCAGGTCATGTTAAATTAAATTTAAAAATATAGGTAATTGAGAAAAAATAAAATTTACATTACTTCATTAAAAAAAAAAAAATTTCTTTCCCCCAAACTTAAATTTTTAAGTAATTTAAAAATGTGTCAGTACATAATTTAGTTGGTTAAAGAAAATTGTAAATGCATCAAAATAGAAACTAACCTGTAGAGGATTTTTAGTATGAAACTGGGCTCTGGCATACCGCAGGTACTAACTTTAAAAATGCATACAAGCTTTAAAGGATTAAATGAAACATAATATATTTTAAAGGATCTGTTGAAAATTAAAAACAAAAACTAAAACTCAAAAATACTAAAAATGCTGAAAAATTAAAAATCTATAGTTTTTATTATAGTTTACAGTACAACATTAAAATAAAAGTTCTTACTACAACAATTTTAAAGAAAATGCATAACAACACAATCAAAATAACAAATAACATCAAACAAACTAACTAAACCCCTAAGAATATCAATATTCATCATCTTCCTTGTCATCATCATCATCTTCTTATTTTTCTTCTTTTTCTTCTTCATCATCATGATCTGGAACATAAGGATTGAAGCTGGGGCAAGTTGAAAATTCCACATTATACTCACCCCTAAGATATCTAGCCATAGCCTCCTCATAAGCTATATCATGTTGAACTCTCCTATGCTTATATTCATCATTGTAAGCATTCCTCGCTTCAATTCCTCTAATCTTATTTTGCATACTTAAAATATCCATTTGTTGAGTCATGAGCTACTCCATAATATTTTCAAGAGAAGCAGAGTGAGAAGTAGATGCCCATGCAGCTGATGTTGAGGGTCTATCACTACCTCCACTCCTAAACTCAACAAGTTATTCAACTCTTTGAACCATATGCTTCTTAAAAGGATTTTTTGGTTGTAGCTTTTCCTCATTTCTATGGAACTCTACTCCTGATTGCTCACATAAAGTGAAAATCAGGGCAGGTGTTGACCTCACTTTTGGTTGAGGTATAGTTTTTCCTCTTTAGTAGCCTAGGTTCTAGCCATAGGACTTTTCTGTTGACTATTCTTAGAAAACTAGAAAAGGAACCCTCACCATTAGAAATTCAAAACTCTTTTTTACTCAACTTGAAGTTCCACATAGTGGCATAACCTCTAGCACTTATTGGATGGAGTCATTATGGGGGAGCCCAAGGAGAGTTCCCATAGGACTGATTGACCTTAGGGTTGACTCTGGGTGTTGGCCTAGAGCTAAGGTACTCACCTCACTCACAATCACTCATAAATACAAACCTAAAATTTCTTGACTTTGACCCCTTAATCCTTTGGGAGACTCATGTAGATGGTCCCCTAAACCTACTAGCCCTAGGCTAGGGTTTAACTAATATCAATGCATAGAAGACCCAAATGGGGTTTCCATTGGTCCATAGCTCATTTATGGTGGTTGGCACCCCAATTCTACCAAAAAAACTCAACTTGGTCTTTTTCCACTAAACTCCCCCAAACTACTTAAGGACCCTTTAAGCCTTAAATTTGGCAAAAATTACCAAATTTATCCAAAATACCCAAATTTGTTCAAAAAAAATTTCAAACCTTTTAAAAACATCCAAATTACCCAAAACCACAAAAAAAAAATTGCCAAATTACCAAAATGCCCCACCTTAACCCAAAATTTCAAAAATTCCAAAAAATCCCAAAAATTCTCAAAACCTTCAAAATATTCTCAATTTCATTTTTATCAACTACCACATGACCCAATTTAACCAATTTTACCATTTTTATTAAAGACCCAAATTACCTTTAAAGTCCGAATTTCCCCAAATTTACTTCAAATGTCCATCAATTTGGTCCCAATTTCTCCCAATTTCAATCCTAAATTCAAATTCACCTTATATATGACCAATCTAAATCAAATCTAAGCTCAATTGGTCCATGCTTTGAGCCCAATTTTGATCTGAGTCCAACCCCCAATTTTGGTCCTATGACTTGGTTCCACCAAATTGAAGCCCGTAGCCTACTCCATTGGTCTCAATTTGAATCTTAAACTCTTCACAAAAATATTACACATCAAACTTGACCTTCAATTGGCCTTGGTGAAGCCTCAAATTCATTTAATTTCAATCCAAATCCAAAAATCCCTAATTTTGCTCTAAATTGGTCATGTCTCAGAATTCCACCAAATTGATCGCCTTAGCCCCAAAAGTTCCACTCCATTTCTTCATGAAAAAACTTAATAACATTTATTTTGATCATTTAGACCATTAAATTGAGCCAATTTCCAAGCCTAGCTCAACCTAAGCCCAAGTCTAGTCAATAATGCCCAAATTGACCAAAATCTCAAAATCCTTCAAATTGAGCTTCCAATTGAACTCAAAATTACTTCAATCCTTCACCAAAAAATGTTCATTACAATCATCTACACAATGTTGATCAATTAATTGGGCTCAAATTCATGTTTAGCCTATCCCAAACCCACTTTAAGCCA
The DNA here is from genome assembly GCA_002079205.1 of Phalaenopsis hybrid cultivar. Classification (NCBI taxonomy): domain Eukaryota; kingdom Viridiplantae; phylum Streptophyta; class Magnoliopsida; order Asparagales; family Orchidaceae; genus Phalaenopsis; species Phalaenopsis hybrid cultivar. The sequence goes on along the minus strand of JXCR01137293.1, from coordinate 213,004 downwards.
AATTGACCTACGTGGACTCCTTCACCAAAAGTTGACGCGATCTAGCCAAATTGGTCAAGGCAAAGCCACCACAGCCAAATTTTAGACCTTATTGACTAGGCTAAACTCCATAGAACCACCTAAATGAGCCATGGACCAAAGGATACCCAAATCAACTGATTTATTTCCAAAATTTCTTAAGCTTAAGTGATTTTTGCCAAAACTAAACACCTGCCCAAATAAATTATTGTGACAGATTCCTCTGGCTCTCATGACTTCTTGGCCACCTCCCCTAGCCTTGCCGGCCAGCCTAGTCACTGGAGGAGCTAAAACCATGAGCCACCCTCAAGAAATCCAAACCCAATTCAAACCTAGAGGCCACCTCATCTCATTTGAAGTTTAGAGCCTCTCAGCCCTCCATATAGGCAACACTTTGCACCCATACCCATAGAGCCACTCTAAGCCATTTTTATAAAACCTCCACCTCCATGATCATGAAGGTGTGCTGAAAATTTCTTAACGATAGCCTCTGAAATCATTCCCTGAGCTTCCTTGAGACTTCCACAGTGCAATCCAACCACTCCATTGGCCTAATTCCCCTTGTCGGAATTCAATTTTGGAGCTCAAATCCTTGCCGAAGACAGGACATTCTCCACCACACTATCACACTGCACCAAATCCAAATTAAACTTACCCACACCATCACCACATTGAACTAAGACAAAGCCTTATCAAATCCCTCTCATATAGAGCTTCTGGATAGCTCAAGACCAACACCCAAGTCCAGCCTTGATTGAATTTTGGTCTAGACCTTTCACCATGACCAGAGGCTCGATCCTTAGCCTCCTTGGACCTCCACAAATGTGTCGAGCACCTCTGATTGAAGCTTCCCTTCTCAGAATAAAGATATTGAACTCCTCCTCTTCCCGAGCCTATTTTGATTCTCCATTTAATTAGAGTTAATTTAATGGCATGTTTACCGTATGGATGTGTTTGTCACTCTTAGACAAGTCCATAGGGTCAAACTCGAGGTCATTTGGTGAAGAAATGAGTGAGATCTTAGGCTTTTAGTGTTAATGGTCACGGGTTAGCCTATTTGAGGACGATGATGGGGAGCCTTCCGATCATGCGTTTATCTTGTTAAAGGTCGAGATCTAGCTGGACGAACTCTCGGTGCGTGAGTGGCGGTCCGCGTGGCATGCCAAGGTGGAAAGCACAACTAATGGGAGCCTGCCACGTCGCCGTTTGGAGCTGCCTAGGATCTAGTCAGCGCCTCGCATTTAAATAGATAAATAGGGAATTAAATAAATTTGAAAATGATCCTTAACTTCAAAAATCCTTATTTTGGTGTAGAAAAATCACAAAAATAAACTAAAAATACCCACTTGCTCAGTAAACAAAGGAGAATAATACAAAAATAATTTTAAGTTTATGTGATGCATATTTTATTTTTAATTAATTAAACACTGTTTTGAGTCTTTTGATTCTCCACGCATATAGACATTTCACCATGGTTTGAAATTTTGGCATGTTGTTGCCTCTGTCTTGGGAACCTTCTCTGATTTTTTCAAAGTAAGAGAAGACCCCTAAACATAGATCCATATTTTTCAAGTTTATGTCTATTATTTGCATAAATTAATCATAATAATTAGCATGTTGCTTAGAAAATTTCAAAAACAATTTGGAAGGTTTAGTATGACCAGAGAACCCTTTGGAAAATATTTCATGGCTAAGTCATTAAGAATACACTTAACTTTCACCAAACTTTGAAACACAAAGAAAATTAATTTGGTAAATATAAACATCTAAATGACTTGGTTTTTAATCTCCACTGTAACTTGAAGTTCAGAGAACTCCCCATAAAAATATAAAAATATTTGGAGCTCATTTGATAACTCAAAATGATTTTCTAAGTTAAATGTCATTTTTAACACTAAAATAATTTCTAACAATTAAAAAATAACTCAAAAAATATAAAAATTGGTTTTGGGAGTTCTCCGTGATCAGAGGAATTTTCTAAAAATAAATTTGTAATTAAAATGAAATTTTCATTTTTAAGCCTTTCCTTAATATTTAAATAATTAAAAAATGATAAAATCACAAAAAGTTAGAATAATTGGAATATTTTTTCCTAATTTTCTAAGTGAAGATATTGAATTTTGAAGCTTAAAATAACTTTTAAATGCTAAAAATGGATTTTCACTAAAATAATTCTAACAATTCAAAAAGAAATCAGAAAAAATGTGAAATATATTTCTCTGGGTTCTTTGACCTTAGAGAGATTTAACAAAGATTTGAAACTTAATTTTCCATTTTTAAAATGTTTTATAATTAATAAATAATCCAGAACTTGAAATAATTCTTATAATTAAATCAAAACTCAGAAAATCGTGAAATTTAGTCTAACTGTTCCTCTAGTTTAAGTCTACCTTCAATAAAAATTTCATGGGATTAGGCTTTACCTTGGTCAAGTAAGGAGTTTTCTTTAAAAAGTCCTATATCTTGCATATAAATAATTATAAAAATTAAATTAAAGGGGAAATGGGTAATCTTTGATCCTAATTAACATACTTGGATGACTGAAACACGAGGGATTAATTGATAGAAACCAATCTCACTTTTATAAATTAAAGGATAAATTTGTAATTTCCTTAAATTATTAAAATTTGGAAGTCTAGTCAATTAAATGATCCTAGACTTAGGGGTATGATTTTGGGTGTTGATAACTCACTAATTTAACACCTCTATTTGATGTCCAAATGACTTTCAAAAATGAATCATCATCACTTATAATTCAATCTCTTTCAAACAATAACTAAGACATCTATCAAATGTCTAAAGGGCTTACTAGTGACCTAGGCTAAATCAATTTTGGTCAAATGAGGATTAGAAATGTGAACATAATTAAAATTTAACACATTTGAAACACTACAAGCCCAAATTTAAAATTTGGCGAAGTGTCTTAGTAACACTAACTCGCCCCTTTAAAGGTCTTCACTTGTATGATTCTCAAATTAAATTATAAGTGATAATTACCCTTCTCTTAGGGATAATTAAAACATCAATGTTCATTGAGCATTAAAGGTATTTACAGGATGGGTTATTAAGAAACATAATAAGTTTAAAAAGAGCTCGAGACTTTTCATCAGACAGTGAGAAAGAAGCATGGACCTGCTTCTTTCTCCAGATCTGTTGGATACCTCGCAGGTCTACTAAAAATAATATGTTTTGCTTAACAAAAATCATCCTTAATCAAATTAATAAGGACCCACCAAGATATGACCTAGGGTTGGGTAGATTACTAAAACCTTACTTTTCCGCTTTATATAAAAAGCTCTCATATGCATTTTGAGTTTCGGGTGGTAGAGCGAGAAGACTCGACAGTTACATTTTTTATAGTTTATAGTGTCATCTTTTTTATACATTCATACTGTACTTTTTATGTTTATAAAACTTGCATGTTAAACAATATTGTCACTTGCATGAAAACCAAAACTGTTAGGATAGCCACAAAACCAAAACCAAAACCCAAAGCCAAAATCAAATTCAACCATGATAAAAATCATCTCCACAACATTCAAAATATAAAATAACTCAAAATTTAATCACAAACATCACAAAAAACCATAACTATAACTAAATTAAGACATCTCTATCGGATGATCGAGAATCCCTTGGAGGAGGTAACCTACGGTTGCTAACGAGGCTTTCCACGGTCTAAATAAAAGTATAAAATTCATTAAGTTGAGTTTAGTAAATTCTTTTGGACTAAGTGTATCCAATAGAAAATAGCGGTGTCGGAGCGAGGGAACCGTTGGATCATAACCGGTGTCTCTCTAATCAACTTTAACATCCCCCATAAAATTTAAAGGACAACAACCATAGGGCCTCCTGATTTGACATCATAACTTGACACCCTAGAAAACTTAAACTCGTCATGGTAAGGAGCTTGGTGCTAGCATGGTGGGCAACATGGTCATCTTCAATAGCAAAACCTGTCTTCCCCAGCTAAACCAAATTCCTTCCTTAGAATTAAGCAACCAAGCCATAGGATTTTGAGGTTGTCTTCTTATACAACATAAATCCTCACCTTATCTTTAGGCCTTTGTACAGCTTTGCTGTACAAATATAAGCCTTAAATCATTTTAGGATTCTGAGGCTATTGTTTGTCACGACCTAAATGCTCACATCATCCAGGCTATTTGTGTGATCGTTTCACACGAATGTAAGACCTAATAAATAAAATTGGCAGGATGAAACAAACATAGATTAGGAAGTCCCAATGTTCTCTTCCGGATCCATAACGTCCCCTAGTTCTCCGTCCTTTGGATTCTATAACAAATGTTCCTAATTTGAATCAATCATTTTTCACACCTCTCTATCTGATCTTGTTGAAATGTACTATCCTTTGACCTCTTTGAAGATAATATTTCTTGATTTTTATCGAGAGTTTTCTTAGGTGACTTTGGTCATTTCAGATGTAATTAACTATAGGGGCTTAAATTTATAGGAAGCTTGTCCAAACCCAGCTTAATATAAACCCTATTTAATTCTTCATATTGAATAAGGGAAATTGTCGTCAAATAAAATGGTTTCACAGACCAAACGGATGTTATATATTTCTTAGTTTATTTGATCAAGCCTCATTCTCAAGTCTTGTGTTTATCCTTTGGGATAGATACATGGTTTGAGGTATAGAGCTCTTTCACTTAAACTATAGAAAGTATGGGGCCAGTTTGATTTCATATTTTTCTAAACTATATATACATATGTAAATTAAACGTCCTTCCTAAGCGGGCGACAGAATTTCAATTCCGGTGACCGACAGCTTCTTACGGGCAACTCCTTAACCAAAAATAATGCCAACAACAGGGTAACCCAAACCACTAGTTGTAACACTACTAATTATACTTCGAGCATGATGAACTATAAGAGCACCAACATCTACTGCTTTCATTTTCTAAATGCAGAAATTTAGCACAGCTCTATCCTTCGTTACTTCACTTAGATAATTTGTTGGTAGTAATTTAGCAGAGATGAATTGGTGTCATAGCTTTGACTGAATAGTCATCATGGAAGCAGAGAAGTTAACTTTCTTATTATTTTTAATCTTCTAATCTCCTCTTCCATCAGTCAGAAAAGCAATCACTTCATTAAGTGATGAATCAGTCATCACAAACGCAACATACTCATAATAGAATACATTTCTTAATCCATAAAAAGCATTGATTCTTTTGCTAGAAAACATCAACTTGCTTACCTCTCACAGGGATGAGATCCTCAGTAGTAAATCGCAAGTTGGAATTGAACTCCCGAATCTTAGGTACAATTGTTATTATAGTGAAGTAGCAAAAACTTTCCCAATTTCTAGTGACGATCAACCTCTCGATCTTGCCACCTGTGTCAGCAAATGATTGTTTCTAGATCAATTTTCTTGTTTCCATTTAAGTAATATAACTATGTTGGGCTTTAAATTTAGAAAATTTCCTCAAGTCAAAATCTCATGTCGGCTTCCCTCTCTTTACTCGTGGAGTCATTGGAATTTCTTTGAAAATTCAAATATAATCCAAATAAATCTCAAAATCAAAATTCTAACTCCGCAAGTAATATTATTTGGTAAGGAACTTTTCACCATTGGTTTTCGTAAAGCTTTTCCATCAAAAATCTCAAATTTCAGATCTTCTATAATGTATGAAAAATCCTTGGTGAAAATCAAAAATTTCTAAGTTAAAGTGAAGCTCTTACGAAGAAAAGATGAAATCTAGGACCTTTGGCCTTTGAAATTTTCTCTAACGTGCACAATGTGAAGCCCTAGGTCACAGTTTAGAGGTAGAAGATGACTGAAGCAGTAAAAAAAATTACTGTGCAATTTCATGATTTTTAAGTGAACTGGCATTTTTGGGAATTTGGCACTTTAGACACCAATCTGGCGCATCAAGCCCCAACTCTCTATCACTCGCACATTAGGCATCAATTTGGCGCATCAGGCGCCAATGCCTTAATTTTTCAAAATTTCATTTTCTATGGAAATCTGTTGCGTATCACTTTACATCAACCTCTAATTAACTAAAATAAACATTTATAATCATAATTAAATAATTTCTAACACTTAACTTTCACAAACAAAATAAACTCACTTTTATATATAAAATTCACGTTATTATAGACAAACAATTTTTAAGCCAACAAACTCTAATTTAGTGTCCAAAGCAAACCAAACAACCTAACGCTAAAATCTAAACATTGAAATACCAAACACAAACATAAATAGAGCTCAAATATTAAAGTAAATTCAATTTAACACAACATAATAACATAAGCAAACAGTACTAAACAAAACATTCTTTGCTTCGATTAAGTTCAAGCATCTTCTTCGCTCTCGTCCTTTTGGATATTTCCCATGGATTGGTAGTGCACGTACAAGTTATAGAAAGGTTGATAAAGAAATTTATCCATTGAATCTTCCTCAGTCCAAGCATGTTTCTTGAACATACATACCAAACCATCTTCATTACGACCAGTTTGTTTAAAATGTTCCTTCAGCCTCTAGTCAAGATGGTCCAACATTTCAGAAATATTTTCAATTACATGCATATGGTTTTGTACCTCTTTTTATATCTTCTTGATATTTTTTAAAAGTGCGTTCAAACTGAAGTAAGGCAAAATAGATGATGAATTTTGGGATGCTTGATCCATCAATACATTCATATCATTCTCATCTCCCATTCCAATACAGTTGTAATAGACTTATGGATCCATCGGCTTCTAATGAAGAAGCACTTTCTCCCAATTTTCATAAGGTACTTGTGATTGACTGCATCGTAATAAAATTATGGATGGATGTCTTAGTCCAGTTACAGATCCATTGACAATCAAACCCAAAATTGATTTCATAATTATTGCACCAATATCAATAGATTTTCCAGTTTGAATACAATAATTCAGAATGACACTCTTAACTTACTGATTTTCATAGTGGGCAGTAATTTTGATGCAATAAGTAAATGTCATACCTTAGATGTAGGATTTAATAATGATGAAGAAAAACTTACATTTCCATCATCTCTAGCCTCCCAATTTGCATCTTCATCCAAAAGGTATAGATAGAGTTCATTCATATTATCTCTTATAGGGTAAAATTTGTGTAGTGGCAAATAGGAACATTTTCAATCATAAACACCTCATTTATTCTTGAAGGAGTGAATTGCAAAAACCTGCCTCACATATGGACAATTCCTTGGTTGAATCCATACAGATTTGCATAAAACTCTTTCACATCAGGGACAACTACGACGGCAATAGTGTAGCAAAGCACTTTCCAGCTTCCTTGTGCAATAATCTCTTCCACTCGAGTATTTGGTGTGTTGAATCCTCAATTCACAAATCCCCTTTCCTTGATTAGCCTCTTCTTCACAAGAACATGATCATGTAACTTCTGAACATCAAAACTGACAAACTTTCTCTTTTTGAAAATTCAAAATCTCGTGAGATTCTTAGAGTGGGAAGCCATAGGATTTGAAAACTAAGCAATCTACTCTTGTTTTACCCCTAAAATGGACTTTGGAACAAGTTTTTTACGAGTTATAAGGAGAAGAACCTGCCAAAAACTTGCTTTTAAAATATTTTAAGTCATTTTCGTCACCGCGGCACTTCAGACGCCAGCTCTCTGGAATGTGGAACTTCAGGCGCTAGTTCCAAAAAATTCATCATTTTGATTTCGATCCAAAAAATCCTCAATTCTTCCATAAAATTAAGTAGATGAAGATATTTTTAATTATTTTCTTAATGTCAAACTTCTCAATTACATGGAATTTATAAATATATGTTAAAAATTCTGAACAAAACATATTAGCAAAATAAACAACAATAAATATGGGTTGACTCCCACAAAGCGCTTGGTTTAATGTCGTTAGCCCAACATTCCCAGTCTTTATTTTGGGTGACCCAACATTATAGTATCTTTAAAAATTGGTCTATAAACATCAAAATATGGTTGTAATTTATGCCCTCTAACTTTAAATATCCTTCCAATCCTGGGAGCTTCAATATTAACAAATCCATAAGGATAGACTTTTACAATTCTTAATGGCCCTTTCCACCTAGAATTCAATTTTCCAAAAAAAATTTGAATCTTGTATTATATAATAAAACTTCCTATCTAGGCTCAAATTCTTTTTTTATTATCTTTCAATCATGTCATTCTTTCATTCTTTCTATATAAATCCTAGCATTATTGTAAGATTCATTCCTAATTTCTTCAAGCTCATTCAATTGCAATAATCTTTTCTCACCTACATCTTTCAAATTGAAATTGAATTTCTTAATAGCCCAATAAGCCTTATGCTCCAATTTTACTAGTAAGTGACAAGTCTTCCCAAAAATTAATCTATATTGGGACATTTCTATAGGTGTCTTAGAAGTTGTCTTGTATGCCCATATTGCAATATCTAATCTAACAGACCAATCCATTTTATTAGGATTCACACTTTTTTCCAAAAATCTTTTAATTTCATTATTAGATACTTCTGTCAAACCACTAGTCTGGGAATGATAAGCACTTGTAATTTTATGCATTATATTATATTTTTCCACCAATCTTGGAATTGTTGCATTCCTAAAATAAGATCCTCCATCGATAATGATTACTCTCGGCATTCCATATCTTGTAAAAATAATTTTAATTAAAATTTTGAAACACTCCGAGCAACACATCGACGTAAAGCAATTGCTTCAATCCAATTTGAAACATAATCCACTGCAATCAATATATACACATTTCCAAATGAAGTCNAAAATTTTATGAACAGTTATATCATTCCCAAAATGACCTCCAAATTCAGAATCATGACATTTTTTGATAATTCATGAATTTCCTTATAAGGCACACATTGTCTCATCTTGAAATCTTTGCAGTGCTTATACAAATATGGGGCATCCCAAAAATAAGACTTATCATCGTGAATGAATTTTTTTTCATGTTGTTTTTTCATTTCATATGGTAAAATACCACTAACAAAATAATTCACAATATCAGCATACCAAAGTATTTTTAATCCTTTTATATCATAAAGTTGTTCATCGGGAAAAGTTTCAATAATTTCTTTTTATAAATCAAGTGTTTCTTCATGTTCTAGTCTTGATAGATGATCTGCAATTTAATTATCGGTCTCTTTCTTATGGACTACTACAAAATCAAACACTTGCATCAGAAGTACCCATCTAATTAATCTTGGTTTCACATCCCTCTTCTGCATTAAATATTTAATAGCCGAGTGATCAGTATGCACGACACATTTAGCTCTAATTAGATATGACCTAAACTTATCAAAAAGAATAATCAATAGCTAATAATTCTCTTTCAATAATGGTGTAGTTAATTTGAGCAAGATTAAGAGTCTTACTAGCATAGTATATGATTTTAAAAATCTTGTCATATCTTTACCCTAAAATAGCTCCAATTTCATAATCACTTACATCACACATTAATTCAAAAGATTTCTCCCAATCAGGTGAAACAATTATATGAGCAGTGATCAAATTTTTCCTTTAAAGTTTCAAAGGCTTTAAGAAAATCTTGGTTAAAGTCAAATTTTGTATCTTTTTCCAGAAGTTGGCATAGAGGCTTTGTAATTTTTGAATACTCTTTAATATATTGCATGTAAAATTCAACATGTCCTAAAAAACTCTTAGCTCATCTTATAATAGTAGGTGGAGGTAGGTTTGATATAACCTGACTTTTTACAGGATCTACTTTCATTTCATTTTCTGAAATTTTATGCCCAAGCACAATTCTTCCTGCAACCATAAATTGATATTTTTCCCAATTTAATACGAGAATAGTCTTTTCACATCGTTCTAGAACTTTCTCTAAATGATTTAGACATATTTCAAATGAAGTTCCAAATACAAAAAAATTGTTTATAAAAACTTCAATCCTTTTTTCAAATAAATCACTCAAAATTGACATCATACATCCTTGAAATATTGCAGGCGCATTAAATAATTTAAAGGTCATTCAACGAAAAGTAAAAGTTCCATAAGTACTAGTAAATTTTTTTTTTCTTGATTCTCTGGAGCAATAGGTATTTGATGATAACTGGTATATCCATCTATAAAATAAAAAAATTTGTGCCCAGCCAGCTTATCCAACATCTGATACAAAAAGGGTAAAGGAAAATGATCCTTCCTGATGGCAGAATTTAATTTTCTATAATCTATACAGATCTATCATTCAGTGACTTGTTTTATTGGTATTAATTCATTATTCTCATTTGTCCCTACAATTACTCCTCCTTTCTTTGGAACACAGTGAATTGGACTCACCCAAGCACTTTCAGAAATAGGATATATTATTCTAACATCTAATCATTTTAAAATCTCTTTCTTGACAACTTCTTTCATCATAGGATTCAATCTCCTTTGAGGATCAGCTCTTGGTTCATGATTATATTCTAATAAAATTCTATGTATACAAATTGAAGGACTGATTCCCTTAATATCAACTAATGTCCATCGAAAGGCTTTCTTATATCTTCTCAAATTTTCCAACAATCGTTGTTCTTGTGTATCAATTAATTTTGAAGATAATATAACAAGTAATGTAGATAAATCTTCTAAGAATTTACTTTAAATGTGTAAGAAGTTTTTCAGTTCTAGTTCAGGAGGTTTCTCAATAGATGAAATCAAATTCTTGTTACTTTCAGTAGGATCTAACATTTCAATTTTTTCTTGAACATAATCCAAATCTTGATTACTCACTTCCGTAGATTCAACTTAAATTTTATTCTCATATTCTAAATATTCTTTTTAAAATTCATTTTCAAATGTCTTCTTGAAATATTTATGGCTTAAATATTCTTTGATATGCATTCTGAAGCATTCAATCTTTTGCTCTTTTGTATGGTATCTCATTTATTTTGCAATACTAAATGTAACTTATTGATTACTGCCTCTCATAGTTAGTTTTTCTTTCTACACATATATCAAAACTCTTACAGTGGCAAGGAATGGTCTTCCTAAAATGATAGGAATTTATTTATCTTCCTCCATATCTAATACAATAAAACCCATAGGAAAGATAAATTTATCAACTTTTACCAAAACATCTTCAATAAATCCTTTAATATAAGTAATCAAATGATCAACTAACTGAAGAGTTACAATTCTAGGTGAAATCTCTCCTTATCGTAACCTTCTGAAAATCGATAAAGGCATAAGATTAATATTGGCTCCTAAACACATAAAGCCTTTCCAAAAAACCTTTCACCAATAGCATAAGGAATAGTAAAACTACCAGGATCTTTGAGTTTTTCAAAAAGCATTTTTCTGAATTATAGCATTACACTCTTCACTAAGTGCAATAGTTTCATTATCTATAAACTTCCTTTTTCTTATTAAGTATATCCTTCATGAACTTCACATAGCATGACATTTGTTCCAAGGCTTCAACAAACAGAATGTTTATCGTTAATTTCCTTAAAATTTCTAAAAAAATTGAAAATTGGTTATCTCTATTTTTCTACTTCAATCATTGAGGAAATGGTGGTGGTGGTCTTTCTATAGTGATTGTCATTGATTTAATAGGACATTCTGACTCAAAATAAAAATCTTCAACAGAATTTTCATTTTTAACCTCATCTTTTTCAACTTCAACATCCACTTCTTTTTGAACTCTGGTTTTCAATTCTTTTCCACTTCTCAATTGAATAGCCTTAATTTACTCATTTTTTTGATCTTTAGGATTTACTTCAACATTACTGAGCAACGTTCCTAGAGGTCTATTACTAAGTGCAATAGCAATACATCCCAATTGATTTTCCATGTTTCTAATTGCAGCTCCGTGACTTTGTAATTAGCTTCCTATTTTCAATATCAACTCTTTCATTGATAAATTTTTCTCCTTACTCTCCAAACTATTAAAACCTGGAGGGTAATATGGTTTATAAGTTGGATTTCCAGTTGGAGTTTCTCAATGGGTTCGCAGCGTTGTTTCCCCATTGCGGATTTGCAACATTAGTGTTCTTGTTACTCAAACTAAAATTTAGATGATTCTTCCAACAAGGATTATAATAATTGGCATAAGGATTATTAGACCAACTATTTATTGCATTTAATGTCTCACAAGAAGATTGTGATTCTATCATTTGTCCCAATGAATTTTCCTCAAGCACAGCTGATGTCTGAGAATAATTCATTCCATATTAATCTATCTTCTTTTATATAGTAGCTATTTAGGCAGCTAACATAGATATTTCAGCATAATCATGAATACTAACTACTCTTTTTGGATTTACCCTTTCAGAGGGTCATTGAAAATTATTAGTAGCCATCTCTTCAATTAAAGAATATGTTTCATTGAATGATTTTGACATTAATCATTCATCTGCAGAAGCATTAATTATCGATCTAAGAGATCCAACCAATCCATTATAAAATATTTGAATTATTAACCAATATGGTAACGCTTGATGTGGATATTTTTTAAGGAGATCTTTGAATCTTTCTCAAGCTTCTTAAGTTAATTCCTATTTGAACTAACAAAAATATGTAATATAGTTTCTAAGCGTAGCAGTTTTTTAAGGTGGGAAATATTTATATAAAAAATTTTGTGATAAGTCTCCCCAAGTTCTGATAGATCCAGATGCTATTGAGTTTAATCACATTTTAGCTTTATCCCTTAATAAAAAGGAAAAAGTTTAATTCTGACGCGCCATTCAACCACTCCATCATATTTAAAAGTAGCACACAATTTTAGAAAACTAGCAAGGTGTAACTTAGGATCTTTAGTTGGTGTTCCCTGACCAAAGTAAAATATGTTGAGATTTTTGTTCCTCTTTTCTACTGTTTTTAATGATATTGCACTTTAAGGAGAGATATTTTTTATGTTTTGTTGTAGGAATGATGAATTAAGGTCAATAGAGCAAAAACGAGTGAATTTGGAGCAAAAAGGACCAAAATGTGGAGAATTGCACTAGGGCGCCGACGACGAGATTTTCCCGAGGCTATAGGACAAAATTTCTAGAAGGCCGCCGACGGCACCATTGAGGCCGCTGACGGCGAGATTGACGATTATGTGTACTTGTGCAATGGATAAGGCCGAATTTTGGAGGGGTGCATAAGCAACTCTTGGAAAAACTCATCCACGTCCTTAAAGAGAATATTTTGGCAGAAAATAGAGGAGTCCTGGAGGCTAGATAGGTTCCATTAGTGTGTAGAGAGCTTGCTAGACAGTGTTGGCCAAAAATAGAAGAGTGCTAGAGGCCTTGGAGGTTACCATTAGTGTATAGAATTTCCAGTAGAGTGTAACATTGTGAGGAATTCTTTGAGAGATTGTAAGAGTGGAGGGAAAGTGAGAGATTTCTTCCTCCTTTCCGAGGGAAAGAATATAGGGAGTAAAGGAAGTGCTAGGAGAGTTCCTAGAGATTAGAAAAATTCCAATATTAGTGAGGAATTTTCGAGAGATTGTAAGAGTGGAGGGAAAGTGAGAGATTTCTTCCTCCTTGCTACTTCAAAAAGGAATTGCTTCGAGAGATTGTAAGAGTGGAGGGAAAGTGAGAGATTTCTTCCTCCTTGCCGCTTTGAAGAAGAATTTTCGAGAGATTGTAAGAGTGGAGGGAAAGTGAGAGATTTCTTCCTCCTTGCTACTTCAAAGAGAAATAGGAGGTGCTAGAGAGAGTTCATAGAGGTTAGAAAGGTTCCAATATTGTGAGGAACTCTTTAAAATTGTAAGAGTGGAGGGAAAGTGAGAGATTTCTTCCTCCTTGCTACTTCAAATTTTCGAGAGATTGTAAGAGTGGAGGGAAAGTGAGAGATTTCTTCCTCCTTGCTACTTCAAAAAGGAATTGCTTCGAGAGATTGTAAGAGTGGAGGGAAAGTGAGAGATTTCTTCCTCCTTGCCGCTTTGAAGAAGAATTTTCGAGAGATTGTAAGAGTGGAGGGAAAGTGAGAGATTTCTTCCTCCTTGCTACTTCAAAGAGAAATAGGAGGTGCTAGAGAGAGTTCATAGAGGTTAGAAAGGTTCCAATATTGTGAGGAACTCTTTAAAATTGTAAGAGTGGAGGGAAAGTGAGAGATTTCTTCCTCCTTGCTACTTTGAAGAGGAATTATGTGTGTTGTAAAGAAAGGAAGAGATTCAGAGGAACTTCAAGGAGTGTTCTTGAGGAGAAAGTTAGAGATAAGTTATTTACTTGTTATAGTTTCTATGGCTTTGATTTTATATATGAATTCTGAGTTTTGTTGTACTTTTTCCATAAGTTCTGAGTAGTTTTCTCTGTCTTTCTCCTTGTCTCGAGATTTGTGAAATGGTGATTTGAAATGGTGAAGCCATGAAAATGTTTAAGAAATTGTGATGATCTTTTCACTTCAATCTTAATTTACTTTCAATCTGGCCTATTGATTTGTTAAAATATGTTGAGTTTTACAACTAAAGTGAAGATTACATCCAAGATTCAGGGAGGTCAAAGCCCTTGGAAGTTGGGTGCAAATAAATAGGGAAATATTACTATCGGGCATAGAATTAAAGATTTTAGAGTGACAGACTAAAATCCCCAATTCGGTCCTATCGTTTGGGTTCTGATGTGTAGATGTTAGCCCACAGGTGAGGGGAACATGGGAGCTCCAAAGTGAGAGCCGGTATCATCCCAGCCTAGCTGCAAAATCAGTAACCAAGCATAGGATTAGTCAATGTTCTTTATGCCTGGACCAAAGGGTAAAGAATAGGAATGCTCCTACTTTGAATATAAATTGAACTAATTCATTTTATCCATTCACTATAATTTCTTGACAAAGAGAAGGATGCTTTCTAATATATTGAATATCACAAATTAAACCCTACTTTCCATCATTAGTTATTTATTAGTTATCCAAATTTTCTACTCATTTCAATTGTCTATTAATGATAGATAAGCAAATTGAACGTCGTTGTTGTAGTTGAAGTATTAATTTTTATTAAGCCTTAGTCCGTAGTATTCTATTTCTCCCTGTGGGATCGATAACTAGGACTCCATTAGAGCCCTATATTACTTGAGCGATACGTATACTTGCGTTGACAAATTGGACTTTGACATTATTGAATATTATATATATACATCTTTATTAAATCAAACACATATATATAAAGTTGCAGT
>JXCR01137293.1:154964-190615 GCA_002079205.1 Phalaenopsis hybrid cultivar | reverse complement strand
CTAATAAAGAGATTAAACAAATACTTGAAAAGACTGTAAACCCTAGTAGAATAGATTGGTCCACTAGATTGGATACCGCATTATGGGCTTACAGGACTGCTTATAGAACTCCTATTGGAATGACTCCTTACAGACTGATTTTTTGAAAGACTTGTCACTTACCAGTAGAATTGGAGCATAAAGCATATTGGGCGATTAAAGAATTCAATTATAATTTGAAAGAAGCTGGTAAGAAGAGATTGTTGCAATTAAATGAATTAGAAGAATTAAGAAATGAATCTTATGATAGTGATAGAATTTATAAGGAAAAGCTAAAGTTATGGCATGATTGAAAGATTAACCAGAAGAACTTTGAACCAGGACAAGAAGTTTTACTTTACAAAATAAGGCTGAAGTTATTCCCTGAGAAATTGAAGTCTCGTTGGTTAGGGCCATTTACTGTGACTTAAGTTTATACTTACGAAACTGTTGAAAACGGGAAATAGATTTAAAGTAAATGGACATAGATTAAAACCATATTATAAGGGTAAAGACCAAATTTTAAAGAGGTTTTAATGATCAGTCAACCTGAATAACACCTGAATAGGTCGGGCTGACGACGTTAAACCAAGCGCTTTATGGGAGGCAACCCATACTTATATTTACTTTATTCATAATTATAGTAGTTGTTATTTAAATTTATTGCTAGTTTATAGTAGTATTAAGCTATACTACTCTTATTTACCCTTTAAAACATCTTAAAAATTAGATCTATAAAGAAAAAAACTGTGAAAAATTTGCCTTGGGCGCCGACGGCGCCCTCGACGGCGCCAACGACGGATTTTTCCCGAGAGTCAAGACAAAATTAATATAGAGGCGCACCTACGGTGCCATTGATGCCGCCGACGGCGAGACCGGTAAGATGACTGTTTCTTATGTTTGAATGGCGGATTTTGACGGTTTTTGGATGGGAATAATCTTTTTAAACTTAAAAATTCGAACTCTAGTTCATATTTTCTCCCCAAGAATGAGTAAAACTCTATCAATTTCATTCCTATGGCGTCCAATTCCCCTGATAATCCTAGAATGCGAGTTTTCAATCGACGAAAGTTCATTAGTGCGGAAGCGCAGCAAATCTTCAACAAGTTGCTGATGAAGAAAAGATTAATCAAAGAACAAGGATTCGTGAATCGCAGATTGAATAATCCCGCGACAAATATTAAAGAAACGATAGTGCGGCGAAGATGGGAAGTGTTGTGCTACACTACTGCCGTCGTGGT
The DNA here is from genome assembly GCA_002079205.1 of Phalaenopsis hybrid cultivar. Lineage (NCBI taxonomy): Eukaryota > Viridiplantae > Streptophyta > Magnoliopsida > Asparagales > Orchidaceae > Phalaenopsis > Phalaenopsis hybrid cultivar. The sequence goes on along the minus strand of JXCR01137293.1, from coordinate 189,356 downwards.
AGTTCTTGTGGTAAAAGAATTTTATACAAATTTACATGGAATCAACCAAGGAATTGTTTATGTGTAAGGAAGATGGATTACTTTCACTCCTGCATAGATCAATGAGTTATATATGATAAAGAATGTTCATGTCTGCCATTATTCTAATTTCGTCCCAATGAGAAACCAGATGAATGAAATTTACCCGTATTTGATGGGCGAAACTGATGATTGGGAAATGCAAGAGTACGGGTATGTTAGTTTTTCTTCAACACTTTTGAATCCCGTCTCTAAACACTGGGACTTCTTCATTTTTGCGAAACTGTTACCGATAATGAAGGTTGGTAAAGTTTCTAAAGAAAGTGTCATTCTGAATTATTGCATCCAAAGGGGACTGGCGATTGATATTGGATCTATAATTGTGAAGTCAGTTTTAGGGCTGATCGTTCACGGATCAACTTATGGGCTTGGACACCCTTCCACAATTTTCTCACTTTGCAGTCAGTCTCAAGTATCCTATGAAAAATGAGAAAATGTGATGCTACCTTTGAAACCTTTGGATCCAACTGAAAGATTCCCATCATTTGAAGATGAAAATGACATGGTCGNTCATATCGGCAATAGTTTAAATAAACGAGCACAACACTGCAAGAGCATATCTCTCCCAAGGAACAGACACATAACTTGCTAAAGAGATTTGATTAAATAAACTAAAGAATTTATGACATTCGTTTTAGTCTATATAACCTTTTATGATGACCGAAAAATTTCTCCTATCTAATATAAAAGATTGGACAAGGTTTATATTAAGCTAGTTTCTAAAGTTTCCTATATGTGCAAACCTATATAATTAATTACATTTTAAATGACTGAGATCACCTAAAAAAACTCTCAATTTAGATAAAAAAATATTTTCTTCAAGAATTTTAAAGTTTAGGACTTTTCAAGGTTGGACAAAGGAGTATCAAAATAGAAAGGCTCAAAGGGGTTGTCACGGATACTGAAGAGAATCTCAGTAACTTCCCAAGCTATCCTATGAGTTGGCTTCACTTTTGAGGAAATATTAATGAATGTGTTATCCTACCAATTATTATTATTTAGGTCTTACATTTGTATGACACAATCATTTAAAGAGCTTGAAAGATAGGAGAGTTTACATCATTCTGAATGACAATCTCGGGATCCTAAAATGAGTTAGGGCTTAAATTGCATAACATATTTGTGCAAAGACCTAAAATATAAGTTGAGGATTTATGTCGTACTAGACAAGCTACCTCGAAATCTTATGGCTTGTTATTTAATTTTAAGGAATGATTTACTGTTGTAGATTCGCTTGCTCTCGAAGTTGTTTTTCTATACTTCCTTATCATGCTACCCAAAAAGTTAGCTCCAAACTCTTTGTCAAAGTGGCAATCATAAAGTCTAAGATTCAAAAGGTTTTACCATGTATACTTTATTGTTCCGATTTTGTTGTTGTTCCAAGCATTATGCAGGGGGGTTAAATTTGATTAGAGGGACACTAGTTAGGATCCCACAATTTTCTCATCCTGGTACCACTATTTTATTTTGAATTTAATTAGTCAAAATAAGTTAAGCTCATTTATATTGGGGAGATCTCATTAGCAACCGTGGGTTACCTCATCCGATGGACACCAGTAAATTCAAATGGACGTGTTATGCTCTTTTATGTTTTGTGTTTTATTTTGAAAAAGATGTTGTTTTAATTTTTAAAAAATTTTTTGTAATTTTAATTCTGGTATAGTTTTATAGGTAAAGTAAACTAATGCAAATAAGAAAAATGTTGTAAAGTTAAAAAGTAAAATTGCATTATAAAAAATATAAATGCGTACATGGGCCTCGTCTACTGCTGCATGGTTAGTATCATAACACGTATCATATTATTACAGAATATTTAAAGGAATTACAATAAAGTAAATGTGAGCATTTAGCATGAAAAAAATAAAAAAAATGGGTAGTAACAAAACATCTGCAAGTGAAAGAAAACTCATAGTCACATATAGAGGATCTAGACTAAGTGTAAGACATTGATAAAGGTGTGAGCTCAGAGTTGTACTATGTGCTTCCCGAACTTGAGTAAGAGCTACCAACTCGATAACCTACGGAGGGAAGTCCTAACCTAGATCCAAGTGATTAATCGTTGACCTTTATAAATTTTTAATTTTAAATTTAATTTTCATGCATATTAAATTTAATTTATAATGCATAATAGATTTCATTGAAGAGAGGAATTTTATTCAAAATATATTGTAGAGTGGTGCAGTCCATAAGTTAATTAAATTGATCGAGCTAGGACTACAAACATCCTAAGAGTATTGGGGGCAATCATCTCACCAAGAGTCGTCGAATAGTATCTACGGTCTTTATCCTCTCCCTTTGTCAAAGGTCCTTGAAGTAGGAGATTCTATTATAAATACCACGGCGTATCCCTCATTTTAAAACATATTAGAATTATCATCATTGTCATAACCACCTAGACCTCATACTTACACAAGCCCGATGATACATTTGTGCCAAAACAATTATCCTCGGTTGCTCACAAGGATTTAAGTACCTTATAGAAGACTCAAATCTTTGAGCATTGGGTCAATTAAAGTAGGATAATTAGTGTAGGACATTATGATTGATTTAGGTAAATTATCAGCTCCAGGGGCATAACTTGGAGGGTTCCTAAAAGTTTTAGTGGAAACTTTTATAGAACAAAGCATAATATGTTTAGTTGTCCTTCAAAATATCCAAAAGATCACATAAGTGTTCGGAGTAGGGAAAGTAGAATAGGTGGTCGGATAGTGGGGGCATGACGGCCTCCAACCACACTGGTGGGGAACTCCAGCATATGGAATACAAGTCGACGCTAGTAAGAATTGATTTATTTCATAAGGTTTTCTAAGTTCTTCGAGGGCTAGAATGAAAGAATTTACAAGTGGAACTCCAACATATCTTCTACTCACCTTTGGGCTAGAATGAAATGATCAAACTTAATATATCTTCTACTCAGTTTTAGTTCCGTGATATTATATAATTAGTTTACCCTTATTCCAAGACCAAGAATGGGATTGAACCAAGTACATTTTAATAAGAATACATTTCTTCAATAAAGCCTGGATAAGATTGTTCAACAACTTCTTCCAGAATCCCAAGATAGTCTATCTCATCATCCCAATTATCATTTGCTTTAACACAAGTGCTCGAATTAAAAGACCCACTTTTCTGTTGGTCCAAAATATCATATGAAACATGGACCCATTTACATCATAAATTTGCCAGATTTTTACATTGCGCGAGTAAGATCTATCAACCCTTGATCCATCACTCCATTTCTTCAGTCAAGAACCTATTAATATGTAAATAAGAAATCCTAAATTAAGGAAAAACCTCACATCACATGAGGAATAAATATGCAATATTAACTCGCACGCATTTTAAACCACTAGCTTCTAGCCTCTGTCCACCACTATCACTGTTCCGGACTTCATTTCAAATGCTTTTACTGGCTTCAGCATTTCAACTTTTATCGGTCACCAAATTGGGAAAGTACATTTTTATGTTAAGACATATATTATAATTTTGGAAAGTATTAGTTTAATTTTTAAAAATATGAGACTGAACCGATCTCATATAGACAATAGCTTAAATAAATAAGCACAACACCTCAAGCAATTAATCTATCCCAAAGAATAGACACATTACTTACAAGTGGAGCTCGATTAAATAACTTAAAGAATTTATGACATCCATTTTTGTCTCTGAAACCATTTATGTTGACCAAAAAATTTCTCTTATCTAATACAAAAGATTAGATAGAGTTTATATTAAGTTGGGTTCTAAAGTTTCTTATAAGGGCAATACCCTATAGTTAATTACATCTTAAATGACTAAACTCACCTAAGAAAACTCTCGATTTAGATCAGAAAATATTATCTTCAAGAATTTTAATGTTTAATACTTTTTAAGGTTGAACAAAGGAGTATCAAATGGAAAAGACTCAAGTTTGGAAAATTTATTATGGAATCTTAAGAGAGAGAACTAGGGGTTAACATAGATCCTGATGAGAAACTCAGTGACTTCCCAAGTTATCATATAGTTTGGCTTCAATTTCGAAGAGATATTATTAAATGTTTCATCCTACAAATTTTATTAACTAGGGCTTATGCTTGCATGATGCAATCATATAATTTTCCTAGAAGATAGGAAGATTTATATCGTAACAAATGACAACCTAGAAGTCTGAGGTGAGCTAAGGCTTAAATTTCACAACATCATTGTGCAAAGGTCTAAAGATGAGTTGAGGATTTATATTGCACTAGGAAAAAAATCTCAAAATCCTATGGCTTGTTATTTAATTCTATGAAAAAGATTAATGTTGTAGTTCCATTTGCCCTCTCAAAGTTGTTCTTCTGTACATCCTTGTCATGCTGCCCATGGAGGTAGCTCCAACCTCCTCATTGAAGTAGCAGTCTTAATTCAAAATGTTTACCATGTATGCATCAATGTTTCATTTATGTTGTTATTCATGCATTATGTGTGTGTGTGTGTGGGGGGGGGTTAAAGTTTATTCGAACGACATCTGTTAGGATCCCACAGTTCCCTCATTTCGGTACCAATATTTTCTTTTCAATTTACTTAGTCAAAATAAGTTTCTAAGCTCATTAAAACTGGGGGGATCTCATTACCAACATTGAGTTACCTCATACAATGGACTCACGTAAATTCAAATAGATATATTATGTTTTTTTCTTTTTCTATTTTGATAAAGATGTTTAGTTTTGAAAACATGTTTTATAATTTTTTGTTTTGGTACAGCTTTACAAGTGAAGTAAACAAAAACGGGTAAGAAATTGTTGTAAAGTAAACAAGTAAAATCGTGTTGTATAAAATATAAAAATGTACTTGGGCCTCTGCAACCGCTGCATCCTTTGCATCGTAAAACATAATATATTTCCAGAAAAACTAATAAATTGAAGGAATGTAAATAGGAACATCCTGTACAAGAAAAGTAAGAAAACGGGTTGTAGCAAAACATGAACTTGTAAAAGAGCACCCGTAGTCACATATAGAAGATCAGGACTAAGTGTAAGACATTGGTAAAATTAGGGACTTAGACTTGGACAGCGTGCTTCCTGACCAAAAGTGAGAGCTATTGATACACCTAAAATATATAGCATTTATGTACACATTTTTATACCTATTTTTTGGATATTACATTTTAATTGAAGGTATTTGTGTGTTTTTATATCACATAAAATCAAATGGATGAAAAATGATGAAATGAGTGAAAAAAGATCAAATTTGGAGCAAAAATGAAGAAGGTGTGCAAATGAATTGTGGTGCCTAAGTGCCCAGGACTGACACTTAAGCGTTAGGAAAACAAAGAAGGTATCAAAGAAATTAGATCATTATGGGATGAATTATTTTTCAACACCTCCTATGATGGAACAAAGTTCATCTGGGCAATTTGTGAATGTTCAACCTTCATATGAAACCTTGAATGTTATTAATAGACCCAACAACCCATATTCGAACTATTACAACCCAGGTTGGAAGAATCATCCAAATTTTAATTGGATTAAAAATTCTTCTACAAATCAACAATGGGCAAACAACTCAGCAAACTCATTAGGACATTCATCCAACCAAGGAAATATTAACTATGNAAGAATGTCTTTCGGATTATGTAATGCACCTGCAACATTCCAGAGATGTATGATGTTCATATTTAGTAAGTTCATTGACGATGAATTAGAATTATTTATGGATGATTTCTCTGTATTTGGAACGTCATTTGACGCATGCTTAGAAAAGTGTTTATGGATGATTTCTCTGTATTTGGAACATCATTTGACGCATGCTTAAATTATCTTAAGTATTTATGGATGATTTCTCTGTATTTGGAACATCATTTGAAGCATGCTTAAATTATCTTACGTATTTGGAACATCATTTGAGCATGCTTAAATTATCTTGTTTGGAGTTATGCGAAAGAACTAATTTAGTTCTAAATTGGGAGAAATGTCAATTTATGGTTGAAGGAGGAATAAGTTATGCAAAAGAACTAATTTAGTTCTAAATTGGGAGAAATGTCAATTTATGGTTGCAGGAGGAATTGTACTAGGGCATAAAATTTTTAATTTAGTTCTAAATTGGGAGAAATGTCAATTTATGGTTGCAGGAAGAATTGTGTTAGGGCGTAAAATTTCAGAAGATGGTATGGAAACAGACCCTTCAAAAATCCAAGTTATATCTAAACTAACACCTCCTACTAATGTAAGAGAAGTTAGAAGTTTCCTTGGACATGTTGGTTTTTATAGGCGTTTTATTAAAGATTTCTCAAAAGTTACTAAACATATATGCCAAATTTTAGAAAAGGACAAGAAATTTAAATTTATTGAAAGCTGTGTAAATGCTTTTGAGTTATTAAAAGAAAAATTAATCACTGCCCCTATTATAGTTTCACCTAACTGGGAGAAATCATTTGAACTGATGTGTGATGGTAGTGATTATGTTATAGGAGCAGTTCTTGGAAAAAAGATATGAAAAGGTTTTTAAAGTAATATTTTACGCTAGTAAAACTCTTAATGATGCTCAAATTAACTACATTGTGACTGAAAAAGAGCTACTAGCTATCGTATATGCTTTAGATAAATTTTGATCTTATTTAATTGGAGTCAAATGTGTTGCCACACTGGATCAATATACTTTAGACATATTTCAATCTTATTTAGTGGAGTCAAATGTGTTGCCACACTGATCACTCAGCTATTAAATTATCTATGCAAAAGAAGGATGCCAAATCAAGGTTGATTAGATGGATATTATTGATACAAGAATTTGATCTTATAATTATTGATAGAAAGGGAAGNGCTAGTAAAACTCTTAATGATGCTCAAATTAACTATACTGTTACTGAAAAAGAGCTACTCGCCATCGTATATACTTTAGACATATTTCAATCTTATTTAGTGGAGTCAAATGTGTTGCCACACTGATCACTCAGCTATTAAATTATCTGATGCAAAAGAAGGATGCTAAACCAAGGTTGATTAGATGGATATTATTGATACAAGAGNTTATTGGAGCTGTTCTTGGACAAAGATATGAAAAGATTTTTAAAGTGATATACTACGCTAGTAAAACTCTTAGTGATGCTCAAATTAATTATACTGTTACTGAAAAAGAGCTACTAGCCATCGTATATTCTTTAGACAAATTTCAACCTTATTTAATTAGAGCTANTAAGTGATATTTTGCCACCTATGCTGACATTGCAACAACAAAGGAAATTCATTCATGATGCGAAAGAATATTTTTAGGATGAGCCTTATTTATATAAACAATGTAAGGATCTGATTATGAGAAGATGTGTACCTTACGAAGAAACTGAACTTATCATTCAAAAATGTCATGATTCTGAATTTGGAGGACATTTTGGGAGCAATAAAACTGTNTATAGATAGAAAGAGAACTGATAATCAAATTGCTGATCATTTGTCAAGATTAGAAAACCATGAATTATCTAATGCGGACAATGAAATTACAGACAGTTTCCTTGATGAACAACTTTATAATGTTAGTATGTGGAAAATACCATGGTATGCTGATATTGTGATACTTAATGATTTATGTAAGTAGGATGTACAGTGAGCAGTAGCAGCTTTAGCAAGAGGTGGGGAATCTTCAAATTTGACTTGATTTCTACACATCCAGATAAACCAAGCAACTACACATGGGATAACTTGTAACATAGCCTGTTGCCACTTATTCCAACAGCTATAGAAATTTTTTTAGCTGTGATTGAGTGTATCAATTTTTAGTTCTGTCAAAGAAAAACATTGCAGACTTTTTGGTAGAAATTGTATTTAAAGAAGAGGTGATTCAGAGTCTCCTCCTCCTCATGACACAGAAAATAACAAAAAAATCCCCTCAGACCTTTTATTTTTAGGATATCATCAGTTGGGAGTAAAGATTGCCACAGTCTCCAGCTGAAGAAAGCCATGGATGTAGTCAGATATTTCCCCCAAATATCAGTTCCCTATTGAACAGAAGACCATTGATAAAATGTTTGATAGATATAAGAAGCAACTTTTAGGAAGGGGCTTTTTTAGTAACAATTTTATCTCTCTGTCCATAATAGATAGGAGTTTGCTAAACAAGTTGCAGCTGCTAATTGCTCAGAATATTATACAGCAGTGTGGAATTCCACTAATTTTCAGTCTAGTAATCCTTAACCAGATCATGAACATTTAGGTTATAAGTTGAGCCTCTAATTTTCTCACCATTCCAAGTCCACCTGTCTACCCAGAAATTTATTTGTCCTTCCTCCAGCTCCCAGATGAATGTCTCCTCAGCTTGCTCTCTAACTTCTAATAATTTGCCCCAAAGTCTAGAATCCCCCAGCTTTTTGTTAACAAGACTTGGATGTGTAGTTCTACAATTTTTCCCTTTCATGAACATTTCCCAAAGACTATCCTGTGCTCTAAATTTAATCCAAAGTTTACATAGATTAATGAAACTCATGTGATGAAAATCCTTAAATTCCAAGCCTCCAGCAAAGTATGGTTTACATAACCTTTGCCAGGGAAGCCAGTGTACTTGTTTCTTCTGTCCAGCACATAAGAACTTATTAAAGATTCTCCCCAACAGTTGCTGAGTTCCTTTCTTCATGGTAAACATTTGGAGAGCATATGATGGAAGAGCAATGAGAATACTTTTGATCAGAATGATCCTCCCTCCATTGGATAGGAATGAATTGGTCCAGCGTTGAAGTTGATTTTTAATCTTATCAATGACACAAAACTATATCTGCTTGGTTCTACCCTTAAGCAGATGAACACCAAGATACTTGATAGGCAGAGATGAAAAGCTAAAACTAGTATAGCTATACATCCAATGTTTTAACTGTTGAAACATGTTAGTGCCAACAAAAAATTGGCATTTTGGTGTATTTTGTTCCATACCTGAGGTGACATGGAAATGCATAAGGGTCTTATACAACATTTTGGTAGCATTCTTAGTGGTCTTGGAAAATATAATCACATCATCTGCAAAAGTCAGATGGTTGATACAAACATTTGATCTATGTTGAAAAGAAAATGGGGAGATATTGAGAACATTTGATTCAGTAGCCTCGAGAAATAATCCATAGCCAAAATGAAAATTGTAGGAGACAAAGGGTCCCCTTGTTTGATCCCTCTAAATGCAAAAAAGAATCCATGACAGGAACCATTAATAAGCACAAAGTGGTTATTGCAAAGAGGCCATCTTGTAATCAGCAATATGAATCCCTCAGCAAAGCCTCTAGCAANCCAAATCCTAAAGATCAAGGAAAAGAGCAAATCAAGGCAATTCAATTACAAAGTGGAAAAGAATTGGATACAAGAGTGCAACAATAAATAGAAAATGAAAAAGAGAAAGTGGATACCGAAAAAGAAAAAGATCTTGAATACCCAGATTTAAAGTATCCATTGACACCAATGAAAATTATTGTGGAAAAACCTCCACCACCGTTTCCTCAAAGATTGAAGCAACATAAACAAAACAAACAATTTTCAAAATTTTTAGAAATTCTTAAGAAGTTAAGGGTGAATATTCCCTTCGTATAAGCTTTAGAGCAGATGCCGAATTATGTGAAATTTATGAAAGATATTCTGAACAGAAAAAAGAAAGTTCACGGATAATGAAACTGTTGCAATTAGCAAAGAGTGTAGTGCAATTATTCAGAAAAAGCTTCCTGAAAAATTAAAAGAGCTTGGTAGTTTCACTATACCGTGTGCAATCGATGAAAAATTCTATGGAAGAGCTTTATGTGATTTGGGAGCCAGCAATAACCTTATGTCTCTATCAATTTTGAAAAGACTAGGATTAGAAGAAGTCTCACCTACTTCTGTAACTCTTCTATTAGCAGATCGATCAGTTACATATCCTAAGGGAGTTATAGAAGACGTAATAGTAAAAGTTGACAAATTTATCTTTAGTTAGCAGATCGATCAATTACATATCCTAAGGGAGTTATAAGAGATGCGTTAGTAAAAGTTGATAAATTTATCTTTCGTTACATATCCTAAGGGAGTTATAGAAGATGTGTTAGTAAAAGTTGACAAATTTATCTTTTTATGTTCATTGTTTTAGATATGGAGGAAGATAAAAAAATACCTATCATTTTAGGGAGACCATTTTTATCTACTGGAAAAGCTATGACAGATTTCAAAAAGAGAGTTAACTATGAGAGTAAATGATCAAGAAGTAACTTTTAACATTGCGAAATCTATGAAATACCCTGCCGTTGAGAGAGATAATGAATATTTTTGCCTGGAAATTATTGAACATCTACTGAATAAACATTTTGAAAATAAAAAGTCTTTTGAAAAAAAAGAGAATTTTGAAGAACAATTTGAAGAAAACGACGAAATTATTTCGGACAAATTAGAAAATGAAGAATTAGATTATGTTCAGGAAAAATTTAAGATGTTGTTGAAGAGAATGATGAAGTTATTTTGGACGAATTAGAAAATGAAGAATTAGATTATATTCAGGAAAGATTTGAGATGTTGGATATTACAAAAATGCTGATAAGAATCTATTTCCATCAATTATAAAACCACCTGAACTTGAGTTGAAAGTATTACCTAGCCACTTGAAGTATGTAAATCTATTTTCATCAATTATAAAACCACCTGAACTTGAGTTGAAAACATTACCTAACCACTTAAATTATGTGTTTTGGGAGACTCATTTACATTACCTGTTATTTGTATCTTCAGAATTAAATGATTTACAAGAACAAAAACTGTTAGATACATTGAAAAGATATAAGAAAGGTCTTGGTTGGACCTTAGCGGATATTAAAGGAATCAATCCTTCGATCTATATGCACAGAATTAAATTAGATGAACAATATAAATCAAAAGTTGATCCATAAAGAAGATTAAACCCTATAATGAAAGAAGTAGTAAAAAAAAGAAATTTTGAAATGGTTAGACACTGGAACTATATATACTATTTCAGATAGTGCATGGGTAAGTTCAATTAATTGTGTATTGAATAAAGGCGGAGTGACTATTGAAACAACAGAAAATAATGAATTAATACCTATCAGACAAGTCACTAGGTGGCGCATATGCATTGATTATAGAAAATTAAACACTACCATCAGGAAAGACCATTTTTCTCTACCATTCCAAGACCAAATTTGGATAGACTTGCTGGGCACAAATATTTTTGCTTTTTAGATGGATATACCGGTTACCACCAAATTTCTATTGCTCCTGATTTAGACTTGCTGGGCACAAATATTTTTTCTTTTTAGATGGATATACCGGTTACCATCAAATTTTTATTGTTCCTGAGGATCAAGAAAAGAAAACATTTACTAGTTCTTTTGGAACTTGTGCTTTTAGAAGAATGCCTTTTGGATTATGTAATGCACCTGCAACATTCCAGAGATGTATGATGTCCATATTTAGTAAGTTAATTGACGATGGATTGGAAGTATTTATGGATGATTTCTATGTATTTGGAACATCATTTGATGCATGCTTAGAATATCTTGAAAAATTTTTGGAGTTATGTGAAAGAACTAATTTAGTTCTAAATAGGGAGAAATGTCAATTTATGGTGGCAGGAGAAATTATGTTAGGGCATAGAATTTCGAAAGATGGTATGGAAACAGACCCTGCAAAAATCCAAGTTATATCTAAACTAACACCTCCTACTAATGTAAGAGAAGTTAGAAGCTTTCTTGGACATGTTGGTTTTTACAGGCGTTTTATTAAACTTTCTCAAAAGTTACTAAACCTCTATGCCAACTTTTAGAAAATGACAAGAAATTTGAATTTAATGAAAGTTGTGTAAATGGCTTCGAGTTATTAAAAGAAAAATTAATCACAGCCGCTATTTTAGTTTCACCTAACTCGGAGAAACCATTTGAACTAATGTGTGATGCTAGTGATTATGCTATTGGAGCTGTTCTTGGACAAAGATATGAAAAGGTTTTTAAAGTGATATACTATGCTAGTAAAACTCTTAATGATGCTCAAACTAACTATACTGTCACTGAAAAAGAGCTACTCGCCATCGTATATGCTTTAGAAAAATTTTGATCTTATTTAATTGGAGCTAAGCGTGTTGTGCACACTGATCACTCAGCTATTAAATATCTGATGCAAAAGAAGGATGCTAAACCAAGGTTGATTAGATGGATATTATTGATACAAGAATTTGATCTTGTAGTTATTGATAGAAAGGGAACTGATAATCAAATTGCTGATCATTTGTCAAGATTAGAAAACCATGAATTATCTGATGCAGACAATGAAATTACAGACAGTTTTCCTAATGAACAACTTTATAATGAATTAATAATATCTACAAATTCTTCCATCATCTAGACTGGAGGATGAAAGAACATTTCACACATTCTGGACGTTTAAAAGATAGCTTGATATGACTGATGAGGGGGATGAAATTAATTAAGGAGGATTTAACTAAAGAATTTCCTTTCCGACTCTTCTACAACCTCTTTGTTCATGTGTAATCAATGGGTGATCTTAGAGGAGAAACGATCATAGAATCTGACAAGTAGTAGATTTACTATGCTACCTTTATGTTTATGTGTGTTTAAATTTGAACTTTTTAATTTCTTTACTTTAGAATTATGCTTACAGATCTCTGTATAGTTGAGACTAAGCATAGGATGTTTTGGTTTTAACGTTTTGAGTGTTGTGGTTTGGATTGCGACGCTGAATTAATGTATTGATGTTGAGAAAATACCAAATTTAGGTGTGTTATGTAACGTTTATTGTACCCCTTGGAATTTATATATAAATGTGATGTTCTATTTTGTGAAAGTTTGTATCTGTTAAGTACATCATTTAACTATTTAAAATTATGTTTATAAAGATTAAATGGATATTGTTTAGGCTTAGAATTGATCAAAATCGTAAGAATATAGAATTTGGACATAATCAATAGAGCCCGCCGATGACGCCCTCGACGCCGCTGACGGCGGAAATTTCCCGAGACTTAGGTTCGAAAACATAATAGAGCGCACAAACGGCGCCATCGACCACGCCGTCGACGAGATTGCGAAAATACCTCTTTAACCGTGATTTTGACCGATCAACCGCCACTATTCATCATCCTCTTCCTCCTAAAAACACCATTTTTGAATTAGAGCTTGGTAAATCTTGGATTGGGAGACTATTTCAAGGCTTTTTAACACCAGATTTGATCTTCTTTAGGTAAGAGCTTCACTCTAAGTTAAAAATATTTGATTTTTACCTATGTATTTCTTCCACATAGAGGAAACCTGCAAGTTAAAAATATTTGATATTCACCATGTATTTCTTCCACGTTGAGGAAACTTGAAATTTTGAAAATGTGAAGAAAATCTTGGAAGAAATTCATGGATCTTAATGTTCAACTGTTTAAATTACTATTGGAAGCCATGATTTACATATTAGAAGTAATTTTTGGAATTTTTCTTTGATTTATTTAGATTAAAAAGGGATCCACGTCAAAATAGAAGAGTTGAGTTCAACGATTCACGCTTTGTTAATGTGATGGCTCAAACTCGACTTACTTCAATACTTAAAGGAAAAAAATTAAATACAAGATCGAGTTTTCGAGAGTCCGGGAGGAGAAATTGAACAGGTTATTGCAGAGCAGAGGTGGGAAAACTTTTGTTACACCACCAATAAAGCCGATGCAAATGTGGTGAAGGAGTTCTACGCCAATGTGATTTACTCTGAAGACGGAATAGTACAAGTGCGTGGATTTCCTGTGGAATTTACGGCCGCCCGCATTAACACTTTCTAAGAAGTCCCAAATTCTTATAACTACCACTATGAATCATTTAGTACAATGGCAGGCCCCCTCAATGATGTGATTAACTTTCTCACTGACGGAAAAGGAACGTGTAAGATAAAGCAGCGAGAACGGGTAAACTTTTCTGCTTCAAAGTTGAATGCCACCTCGAAGGCGTGGCACTATTTCATTTCCTCTACTCTGTTATCGACTTATCACCATTGTGAGGTAATGAGAGATACAGCTATTCTGAATTTTTGTATTCAGAATAATAAAACTATAAATGTTGGGAGAATTATTTTTAAGAATATATTGACTACGGCAAGAAGTGAGACTTGTGGAGGCCTAGAACATCCTGGACTTATTTATACACTTTGCTAACTTTCTTGGAGTGGAAGCTGGAGAGTAAGAATGGGTTCACCCTATGAACTCCATTAGTAAATCTAACTTGAAGACTTATGTATCCCATGAGAAATGGAGAACTAGAAGTAGGAGTCAGGAACCTTCTACGAGTGAGATGTTCCCTCTACAAGTTATGACCCTCCTCCTCCTTCTAGCTCCCCTACCTTAACAAATTTGATGAATGAGTTGACCTTGCAGAGAAAGAGCATATATTTAGAAAATAAAAGGATTTGAGGTTTAGAACGTCGACATGATCATGATAGTGAGTACCTGCAGAGGCATTCTGATTTTGAGATAGCTTATTATGATGCTCAGGGCCGACACTACAGACGAAAGCATGATGTTACATTTCCTGAATGCCCTCAATATACTCAGTATCAACCCAATGCACCTGCTGATCAAGGTGACGCTGAAATAGCTTGGGATTTTGATATTTAGAATGAAATTGATGTACTTATGTTTGTATTTTTATTTTATGTAATCTTAGATAGTTTTATTGTGTAAATGTTTAATGTGGTAGTAGAAATGTGCATGTGTAAGTTGTAGATGTTGCTCAGTACTTTATGGATTGCAATGTGATTTGACATTTATTTTCATTTTAGTATTTTTGTCTTTTTTTTAGCATTGTAATTGTGTTAGGAAATGTTGTATGTTTTTGTTTTAGTTTTTATATATACTTATTTCAAAATTTCATTTCCCAGAAATTCCTCTAATGATTTATATGTGTAGAAAGCTCTTAATATTACAGACCAAGTGAAGTAAAAATTTGAGAAGGCCTACAGAAATTTCAGAATGATAAAGCTGCTACAATACTAAGGTATGATTTATATTTATAGTATTTTCTTTCCACCTTTATTTCATATTTAAGAATTTAAGTTTGGGGGAGGGAAAAAAAAGATTAGCAATTAGATGTCCTCTATTTCAATATTTTCCAAAATTATTTATATGATTTTATGCAGTGAATTTAATTCAGGTAACTATATTCTTGTAACTATTTAAATATTATGGTAGATTTAAAGAAATATTTTTGTAATGAAAATTAATTTTGTAACTTAAGATATTTAGTATAAGAGAATAAGATTATATGTTACTATTTTAAAGTAAAGGAAACTATATTTTGAAGTATTAAGAATCTTGGAAATTTATTTGAGAAGAAAAGATTGGGGCTCAATGATGTAAAAGCTATGAAATTTGAATCTTAGAAATTCATTTGAGAAGAAAATAAAGTAAAGGAAACTATATTTTGAAGTATTAAGAATCTTGGAAATTCATTTGAGAAGAAAAGAGTGGAAAATTAATTTTGTAACTTAAGATATTTAGTATAAGAGAATAAGATTATAGTTAAGTATTTAAAAATGAAAATTAATTTTGTAACTTAGGATATTTAGTATAAGAGAATAAGATTATAGTTAACTATTTAAAGTAAAGGAAACTATATTTTGAAGTATTAAGAATCTGGAAATTCATTTGAGAAGAAAAGATTGGAGCAAAGGAAACTATATTTTGAAGTATTAAGAATCTGGAAATTCATTTGAGAAGAAAAGATTGGGATTCAATGATGTGAGAAGTATGAAATATTTATAAGGTAAGAAATGCTTTGAGTTTCAATCTCAATGATGTAAAAACTATGAATATTTATAAGGTAAAGGAATGCTTTGAGTTTCAAATTTAGTTCATTTGAGAAGAAAAGATTGAGGCTCAATGATGTAAAAGCTATGAAATATTTATAAGATAATGAAATGTTGAGTTTCAAATTTAGGGAAAGAAAAGTGAAGTTCAAAATTATTAAGGCTATCCAGATATATTTCAAATTTAGGGAAAGAAAGGTGATGTTCAAAATCATTAAAGGCTATCCAGATATAGTAATCTTGGGATTCAATGATGTGAAAGCTATGAAATATTTATAAGGTAAAGGAATGCTTTGAGTTTCAATTAGGGAAAGAAAAGTGAAGTTCAAAATCATTAAAAGCTATCCAGATATAGTAATCCTCACTTAAAAAAAAAGAAAAAGGAAAAAGAAATGATTGAAAATAATCCAAATGAAAAAGAAAAAAAAAAGAAAAAAAATGAAAGTATGGAGAAGCTTGAGGATATGCCTAATCAAAAATTGGCTTCACTAGACCTACCTAAAGGGAAAACTTAAATATATTCCTAAACTTATATTTATGGAATAAATCTTTTAACTAATAGAGTTCTCATGAAGTTCTTATCTTTTGGATATTCTATGTGACTTAATATTGCAATCTATAGTCGTTCTTGAAATAAATAGAAAACTAGAACTCTTAAAACTCGATGACTAGATAATCTAATGGCTACACAATTAATTCAATTTCTTGAATTTTTTTCTGAGAATCTCACTATGATATTTATCTAAATCAAATTTATAATATTTCTGAATTAAAATATTACTGGAGTAGATCATAAGTTTTATATAGTACTAAAATTACTTTAGGACAAGTAATAGTTAAGTTTGGGGGATTTTGACCAAAGTAAAACACGTTGAGATTTTTGTACCTCTTTTATATTATTTTTAATGATATTACACTTTAAAGAAATGTATTTTTGATGTTTTGTTGCAGGAAAGATGAATAAAGGTCAATAGAGCAAAAAGATGCAAAAAAAGCAAATTTGGAGCAAAAAGGACCAAAATGTGGAGAATTGCACTAGGGCGCCGACGACGAGCTTTTCCTGAGGCTACAGTACTAAATCTCCAAAGGGCCGCCAACTGCGCAATCGAGGTCCCGACGGCTGGATCGACGGTTATGTGTACTTGTACAATGGATAAGACCGGATTTTGGAGGGGTGCGTAAGCAACTCTTGGGAAAACTCATCCACATCTTTAAAGAGAAGATATTGGTCAAAAATACAGGAGTCCGGAGGTTAGATAGGTTCCATTAGTGTGTAGAGAGCTTGCTAGAGCGTGTAACTGTGATGAATTCTTTGAGAATCTCTACGAGTTGAGGGAAAGAGGTTAGATTGTGAGGAATTCTTTGAGAGATTGTAAGAGTGGAGGGAAAGTGAGAGATTTTTTTGTATAATTGTGAGGAATTCTTCGAGAAATTGTAAGAGTGGAGAGAAAGTGAGAGATTTCTTCTCCCTTGCTACTTTGAAGAGGAATTCTGTGTGTTGTAAAGAAAGGAAGAGATTCAGAGGAACTTCGAGGAGTGTGAGGAATTCTTTGAGAGATTGTAAGAGTAGAGGGAAAGTGAGAGATTTCTTCCTCCTTGCCGTCGAAGAGGAATTCCGTGTGCTGTAAAGAAAGGAAGAGATTCAGAGGAACTTCAAGGAGTGTGCTTGCGGAGAAATTTAGAGATAAGTCATTTATTTGTTATAGTTTATATGGCTTTGATTTTATATATGAATTTTGAGCTTTGTTGTGTTTTTCACATGAGTTCTGAGTAGTTTTCTCTGTCTTTCTCCATGTATCGAGATTTGTGAAATCGTGATTTGAATTGGTGAAGACATGAAAATGTTTAAGAAATTGTGATGATTTTTTAACTTCAATTTTAATTTACTTTCAATCTGGCCAATTGATTTGTTAAAATAAGTTGAGTTTACAACTAAAGTGAAGATTACATCCAGGATTCAGGGAAGTCAAAGCCCTTGGAAGTTGGGTGCAAATAAATAGGGAAATATTACTATCGGGCATAGAAATGGAGATTTTAGAGTGACAGATTAAAATCCTCAATTCAGTCCTATCGTTTGAGTGCTGATGTGTAGATGTTAGCCCTTGGGTGAGGGGAACATGGGAGCTCCAAAGTGAGAGCCGGTATCCTCCCAGCCTAGCTGTAGAATCAGTAACTAAGCATATGCTTAGTCAATGTTCTTTATGCCTGGACCAAAGGGTAAAGAATAGACAGTAAACAAGCGTAGGATTAGTCAATGTTCTTTATGTCAGGACCAAAGGGTAAAGAATAGGTGCCTATTTGGCACAATATAATTTGAACCAATTCACTTTATCCATTCACTATAATTTCTTGACAGGGAGAAACTATTGGCACAATATAAATTGAACTAATTCATTTTATCCATTCACTATAATTTCTTGACAATAATATAAATTGAACTAATTCATTTTATCCATTCACTATAATTTCTTGACAAAGAGAAGGATGCTTTCTTATATATCATTTGGCACAATATAATTTGAACTGATTCACTTTATCCATTCACTATAATTTCTTGACAAGGTGTAGGATTAGTCAATGTTCTTTATGCTTGGACCAAAGGGTAAAGAATATTTAGCCGCAGAATCAGTAACCAAGCATAGGATTAGTCAATGTTCTTTATGCCTGGACCAAATGATTAGTCAATGTTTTTTATGCCCGGACCAAAGGGTAAAGAATAGGTATGCTCCTATTTGGCGCAATATAATTTGAACTGATTCACTTTATCCATTCACTATAATTTCTTGACAAGGAGAATGATTCTAAATTGAACTAATTCATTTTATCCATTCACTATAATTTCTTGACAAGGAGAAGGATGCTTTAATATATATTGAATATCACAAATTAAACCCTACTTTATAAAATTAGTTATTTATTAGTTATCCAAATTATCTACTTATTTCAATTGTCTATTAGTGACAAATAAGCAAATTGAATGTCATCGTTGCAGTTGAAGTATTACTTTTTATTAAGCCTTAGTCCGTACTATTCCATTTCTCCCTGTGGGATCGATAACTAGGACTCCATTAGAGCCCTATATTACTTGAGCGATACGTATACTTGCGTTGACAAATTTGACTTTGAAATTATTGAATATTATATCTATACATCTTTATTAAATCAAACACATATATACAAAGTCGCAGTCAAGTTTTTAACACCGTTGCTGGAATTTAAATCTTCTAGTAGCATCATCAAATTCTTGTAATTGTCGATTTACAAAAAGAAAAAGGTTGGTCAGTAACTAATTACCCTAAATGAGCCATGGACCAAAGGAAATCCCATTTTGGGTCCTCTATGTATTGGTCTTAGTCAACCTATAGCCATAGGGCTGGTAGGTTTAGGGGACCATCTACATGAGTATCCCAAAAAGATCAAGGGACTTAGGCTGGAAATTTGAGTTTAGGGTTGTGAATGATTGTTAGTGTAAGTAATTGCAAGTGAGTGCCTTAGACCTAGACGAACACCCAAAGTCAACCCTAAGGTCCAGGAGTGATTGTGAGTGCAAGTGATTGCAAGTGAGTGTCTTAGCCCTAGACCAACACCTAGGGTTAACCCTAAGGTCCAGCATCCTAAAGGGTAGCTCATCTTGAGTTTCCCTTATAGTGACCCCACCTACTAAGTGCTAGAGGTTAGGACCAATATTTGGAGCTCCAAGTTGAGTAGAGAAGAGGGTAGAATTTCTAATGGTGAGAGTTTCATGTCTATTTTTCTAAGAATGGTCAATAAGAGAGTCCTATGGCTAGACCTTAGCCTGCTAAAGAGGGAAAACTAAACCTTAACCAAAAGTGCGGTCAACAAATGGACCCCTAATAGGTGTGGTGTGCTGGGCAAGCACACCGCACGTATTGGTGTTGTCTGACGAGATCAACAAAAACCAATACAAACTCCTAAGTCAACATACCTGGAAGTATGTGTGGAGTTGTGTGTGTGATTTGTTTTGTTTCCGTTGAGGATACTAGCAAATGATGGTATGATTGAAATTAAGGAGTAGGAACTCTCATTGGGGATAGGAGAGTGAATTTTGCGTTATGAAATTTCATGAATTTCTAGAGGATGGGGATCAATATGCAAGTACTGACTCCAAGGTGGGAATTGAGATTTGGGTATCAATCCCGAAATGAAAAGAGGAGCCAAAATTTAGGTACCGTTCTCAAAAGATGAGAATCAGAATTTAGGTACTGATTCGATGATGTGAGAATTGAAATTTCTGTATCAATCTCGAGAAGAGAGTCAAAATTTAAGTATTGATCTCAAAAGATAGGAGTCAAAATTTTGGTACTGATTCAAAAATGAGAATTGAAATTTAGGTATCAATCCCGAGAAGAGAGTCAAAATTTAGGTATCGGCCTTGAAATGTGAGAATCAGGATTTAGGTACCGATTCGAAGATGAGAATCAAAATTTAGGTATCAATTTCAAGGAGAGAGTCAAAATTTAGGTATCGACCTCAAAAGATGAGAATCAGAATTTAGGCACTGATTCAAAAATGAGAATTGAAATTTTGTTATCAATTTTGAGAAGAGAGTCAAAATTTAGGTATCGACCCTGAAATGTGAGAATTAGGATTTTGGTACTGATTTGAAGATGTAAAAATTGAAATTTATGTATCAATTCTGAGAAGAGAGTCCAAATTTAGGTATTGACCTCAAAATGTGAGAATTAGGATCTAGGTACTGATTTGAAGATGTAAGAATTGAAATTTAGGTATCAATTCCAAGAAGAGAGTCGAAATTTAGGTATTGGCCTTGAAATGTGAGAATTAGGATTTTGGTACTGATTTGAAGATGTAAGAATTGAAATTTAGGTATCAATTCTGAGAAGAGAGTCAAAATTTAGGTATCGACCTCAAAAGATAAGAATCAAAATTTAGGTACTGATTCGAAGATGAGATTTGAAATTTAGGTATCAATTCCAAGAGGAGAGAGTCGAAATTTAGGTATCGACCTCGAAAGGTGAGAATCAGGATTTAGGTACTTATTCAAAGATGTAAGAATTGAAATTTAGGTATCCACTCCAAGAGGAGGGAGTGAAAATTTTGGTATCGACCTCCAAAGGTGAGAATCAGGATTTAGTTACTGGTTTGAAAAATGTAAGAATTGAAATTTACAAAGAGCTTGTGGTGTTGAATTTGTAGAAGTGCGCCATGTGAAAAGGTTGATTTTACTGAAGAAGATTTGTAGAGCCTTGTGGGATTTTGTGCAGAATTCAAATATCCGTGGGGATGTAAAGAGAGTTAACGCAGATAAAGATGGTTGTGCTGTGCGCACAAAAAGTAAGAAACTTTTTAAAAATGAGAGAATCCACTCAACAGATTTTTATCACATTTAATGTTTCAAAATATATCCTTAAAGTTTTAATTTTAACCGATTGATTTTTAAAAGAAATTTGTTTTTTTGTTAATTTATTTGATTATTTTTATTTAAATTTTATTTATGGTTAAATATTTGTTGTTTCGTTCTTTGTTCATTGAAATTCTGAACCAACGTGTGGTTCGTGGCTTTTATCCATTGCACAAAAAAGTAACTAACAAAAAGGCACAATTTGAGAGAAATTTCCATTAATTTTCTCCAATAAAGATATCATAAATTGAACATAGGCTAATGCCTCAAAAAGTTACATTATGTAGTCCATGTCAAAACACATCGAGAACATCTCATGCTATGAATACATTGTACACTGAATACATCAGATACATGTCATGCTGTTAAAAGAAAGAAAGTGAACCTTCTGTACCAGGTATGTTGAGCTCCTGATCAAGCACACCTTCTAATTCATGCTCAAAGATAAGAGTTCCCTTCATGTACTTAGAGGTACAACCTTCTCACAACTCGCATGGAAGTAACTCCTCCAATTCCGAGTCCTATTGGAATCTATATGACCATTTACTATCATCCATCCTACAGAAAGTCACAGACACCCTATGGTGTCGTACTCCTGGAATGCAATGTTTGGCAACGCCTGCACCATTTCCTTTAAGAATGAGTACTGAACTGACTGGTAGAGGAATCTTCACATAACCTCTGAATTCAGTAGGGCAGATGATA
This sequence comes from Phalaenopsis hybrid cultivar, assembly GCA_002079205.1. Taxonomy (NCBI): domain Eukaryota; kingdom Viridiplantae; phylum Streptophyta; class Magnoliopsida; order Asparagales; family Orchidaceae; genus Phalaenopsis; species Phalaenopsis hybrid cultivar. Next base: position 167,441 of record JXCR01137293.1, on the reverse strand, counting down.
TCAATTTTCATCCCAAATAGAATATTGCCTTTGCTTAGAAATGAGACCGCGTAGAAGGGCCTCACAAAATCATGGTGATCAATGTCTGGGGAATGCAATCACCCTCTTCATAGATATTGATAATGCAACTATTGGGAATACAGGTAGAGGGTTTAATATTCCATTTGACCAACCTTTTGATCATCAATTTTATCATTAGGGGTAGCGGATCTACATGATCATGCCTAAGGATCCTAGGTGGATTCCCCTATCTATCATTTGTGAAGTTATAACAACAGCCAAACTGGATTGTGATTCTTCACTTTCCTCTCATCCATTTCTTTGGCTTGGAATATGTTCTTTCGATGAGAAGGCCCACTCGGCCTCTATCTCTTAAATCAGAGATATAGTCCAAAATGCTTCTTTCATCAGTCTCAGAGAAAACCCTGGTGTACAGCTCCAGACCATCCAATATGTTGACAAAATTTCTTAGAACTTCTTCATAAAACTCAAATTCTCTTTTATTTACTTTACTTATCTTATAGTATTCTACCATGACAGGGGTTGGCAGCTGTCGTGGTCGTTCCTTCCTTTGAGAATCATCGAGAACCCAAACTGGTGCTGGTTGATCTAGAATATGAGACTCAGCCTCTAGTGGGATGTATGACCTTGGGCTACACGGTACATACTGATCCGTCCCCAGTAGGACATATGGTTCATCCATCATGAAATTTGAAATTTGAGACTCGTTGGTGCTTGAAGTATACTCTTCCAATGTAATGAAACGTTGTAGATGCAGAACATTGCAATTCGCGCAATTTATAAATGCGTCCGTAGTTGATGTCCCGGCCGGTATTTCAATGTTGCATGTCGGGCAACCCTGAGACAAAACATCTGAAACTGAGAGTGTGTTTAACTCTGTCACAAACCATGGATCTTCATCCGTGGTGGGTAAGATAGCAGAAGTTTCTTTCAGATCTGGATTGTAAATATGCCCCTCATTAATATGGGTGAGCAAGTTGTTCGTCTCTATTTGACGTTTACGTTCTTCTCGTAGAAAAGTTCTCTGCTTCTTGTGGCTGGTGTTCCTGCGTTGTATCCTACAAAGCAGAGTCCTTGGTAGTCGTTCATTATTGGCGGCTATTAAGCCTCCAACAGGTGTAACTACCATGGAGGGCAGACAGCTGGGCCCTTCCATCGAATCTTGCTCTGCTATCACATTCTTGCCTTTACTTGATACATTATCTTTAGCTGTCACTCTCAGCAGTGAAGGCAGTCCCTCTTTCTCTTTGCAGCTGACTACACCATGAGAGGACCCTCGTAGTCAATGTCAACCTTGTTAAAGTCCACATTGAAGTCTATCGTACCGCCCCGCAGCACCATCTCCTCATTTAGTACGAGGTTCCAGCCATCTTGGAAAGCAAAGATCAGCCTCTGTCTCGATATTTTACTGCAGTTGACAAGAAAAGTGTCAGTGGGCCGAAACTTGGCATGAACAAGAACAAAACAAAGTATTCATTCAAGTAAATTTTAGTTTCTTTTGGTGCAATGAATTGTTTATTTTATGCTTGAGTTTTCTTTAATTTAGTGGAATATAATACTTAAAAGTGGAAAAAACAAAATTTGAAGTTTAAATTTTCTTTCTCAAAAAGTTAATTACAAAATTTGGACCCAGTCATAGACACTTGGCCATATAGATAACCCTAAAATAATCAAAGTTTCAAATTTTTAAAGCAAGCAGAGGCAAGCGACATCAGGTTGCGTAATAAATTTTTAGATATCGTCCATTTATGGTAACATGGGTCTTTCACCCTGGAAGTCCACAACTGGTAGGGTCCTCCTGTGTAGACCTTTTCAATGACAAATGGTCCCTCCCAAGTTGGCTCAAATTTTCCACCTATTTTGTAGCGTGAAAGAATAGGCCTTTTGAGCACAAGTATGAGGTCACCAACTTTGAATGCCCTTGGACAAACCGATTTGTCATGGGCTTGTACCATCTTCTCCTGATAAAGCTCCAAATGTTGTTGTGCTTCTAGTCATTTTCCTCGAGACTTTCCAGTTCTTCAAGTCTGAGTTTTGCGCTTTATTCCATTGTGAGTTGGTTGGCAACGACGACTCCAAGAGATGGTGTTTGGATTTTTAGTGGTAGCACGGCCTCAGACCCATACACGAGTATATAAGGTGTACACTGAGTGGGAGTCTTGAAAGTCGTCCGGAGTCGCCGTAGATGGCTATGCTTGTTATATCCATTGAGATTGCATTTTTTAATTCGTTGTTTAAAGCTTCATATTTTGCTTCATTGTTGGTGCATGGCTCTATCTGGTGGTATGAGAAACTCAACATACCTTTATCTGGTGAGATAAATATCAAACTGATCCCTAATTTGCCTAGTATAGGTGTGTCTGATCCTTTTTCATTTTTGGTTGAAGAAGAGCCATCCTAATACATCTCTCAGCGTTGCACACTGGAGAAATTTCATTTGTAATATTTGCTCATCTGGTAACTCGTTATTGAGAGAGGACCTAGCTGACAGTGGTTGTGTAGCGAGAAGGTCTGCTAGTATCTGTCCCTTGATAGCACGGAGGGGAACAAAAGTTATATCAAATTTCAATAAGATCATTGACCATCTTGCTAGACATCCGGAGAGTGTTGGTCGGGTCATCAAATATTGCAATGGATTAACTTTCAAAATTAGGGTAATCTTTTGAGAAAACATGTAATGTCTAAGCTTTTGGACGACAAAAATTAACGCTAGACAATGCTTCTCAATAGGCTGATACCTTATCTCTGTTGGTATTAAGCGATGACTTAAGTAGTAGAACGCATTCTCTTTACCCTCATCATTGACTTGGACTAAGAGGGCTCCAAGAGAGTCACCTAGAGCCACAGTCTAAAGTATCAACGATTTTCTTGGGATAAAGGCATCTAAGACAGGAGGTGTCATTAAATATTGCTTAACGTCCTCAAAGGCCCGCTGGTATTTCTCTTCCAAAATGTGGCGTCCTTTTTAATTAATGCCGAGAAAGGCTGACACCTACCTGAGAGATTAGAAATAAAAAAATTAATGTCGAGAAAGGCTGACACCTACCTAAGAGATTAGAAATAAAGCGTCTCAGATATGTCAATTTCCCCTGGAAGGAATGTAGTTGTTTCAAGGATTTAGGGGGAGGCATTTCCAAGATAGCTTTAATCTTATCCGGGTTATTCTCAATTCCTCGATGACGGACAATGAATCCTAGAAATTTCCTGGAGGAAACGACAAAGGCACACTTTAAGGGATTCATTTTGAGATTATATTTTCGTAATCATTCGAACACGATCCTCAAATCATACAAATGGTCTATTTTTTGTTTACTTTTGATGACCAAATCATCCACATAACATTCTACTTGGTTGTGAATGAGGTTGTCAAAAATCTTCGTCATTGCACGTTGATATGTCGCTCCGGCGTTCTTTAGGTTGAATGACATCACTATGTAGCAGAAAATTCCAATCGGTGTTCTGAAGGCTGTAAGTGTTGCATCCTCTGGAGCCATCTTAATTTGGTTGTATCCCGACGATCCGTCAATGAAGGAGAAAATTTCATGTGTTGAAGTGATATCCACCATCATCTCCGGTATAGGTAGTGGAAACTCGTCTTTTGCACATGCCTTGTTCAAATATCTAAAATCGACACAAACACAGATCTATCCATTTTTCTTCTTAACAGGTACGATGTTGGCTAACCACATGGGGTGTTGTTCTTCTTTTACAAAGTTGGCTTCTATTATATTCTTTACCTCATCAATGGCTTGTTGTTCTATTTCGAAGCGCATTCTCCTGGGAGCTTGTTTTACTGGGGTTATATTCTTGTCCACCCCAAGTTTATGGATTGCAACCTCTACTGACATTCCTGACATTTCATCGTAGCTCCATGCAAAGAAATCTTTAAATTATATTAATAGTTTGATCAATTTTGAAGATTCTTCGTCATTAAGCAGAGAACTTATAAATGTAGGCCGGGGTCATTCTTCAGTACCAAGGTTAATCTCTTTCAGTTCATCAAACGTAGATTTAATTTCCTTCTCAAATTCTGGCAGATCATCTTTTATTGGTTGATCCTTAGAATCATCCTCTATATCGAGGCAATCCTCTTCTGATTCACTAGTAACAATCATACAAAATTCAGAATCATTTACTGGTTCAACTGTACCAAATTTGAGACCCTCTTTTGAATTTAGAGTTCGAGTTTTACCGTTTCATTTTTTTTCAAAAAGTGGAAATTTTTCTTTTGGCATTTGTTTTGGTAAGTTTCCTTGTTGAATTAACTTTTGAACACAAGGAGAGAAGTAACCAAAAGGCAATTCCATTGATTCATTAGAATCATCATCCAGAGTTACATGTTTTTCAAGTTCAGTAGAGGTAGAAGCATGGTAAAATTTCATCAGCTTGGAACCAATACTACGGACATCCTTGACCGCTAAACTCTTGACCTTTTGGGGGAGAATCAGAGCAAGGGTCATAGCATTCACATAATGGTTTATCCGATCATACATTGTTTCATATTCATTCATTTCTGTATCTTCTAGGGATATCTCGTACTGAGGTCTTTTCCGTCTTGTCATCATTATATCGTCTTCAGAACCGTCTTTATTACCAATGCTGATAGTCAGCCTAGTTCGTTCAACAATTAAACTAATCCTTCCTCGTCCAAGTCCCCAGCCTCAACCTCGGGTTCGCGAACTTAAAGGCCTTTCACCATCTCTTTGTAAAGGAGTGGTAGAAGATTGCTAAAGCGGAGTTGAATAGCCTCCTTTTTGTGATTCTTCTGAATCTTCATCCTTGTTTGTCAGAATCTCGTGCAAGAAGCCAGTCTTATTTAGAGGCGCGTAGTATGCAGCATCTTCATAGATATCAACTTCATGCACTGAAAATGGTTGTGGATCTCCCTTGATGAGTGGTTATTTAATGCACTGGTGTAGGGATGATGGAACCATATTATGCTCATGAATCCATGGTCGACCTAATAGAGCGTTAAAGATTTGATGCACTGGTGTAGAGATGATGGAACCATATTGTGCTCATGAATCCATGGTCAACCCAGTAGAGCGTTCAAGGAGGTCTCAGGGCTATTGATATGAAATTTAGCGGTTGTCACGAGTTCTTCAACCTTCATAAGTAATGTAATTGATCCGTGGGCTCTTTCTCCCTTTTGGTTGAATACTCTTAACATCATAGTATCGACCGTAAGCTCTTGAGCTTCAATATCCAAATAAGCCAATGTTTGTAGGCTCATCAAGTTAAGAGATTCTCCAGGATCCACTAAACTCTGGATAACACAATTCTGCCAATGTTGACAGAGATGTAGAGTGAACGGTTTTGGTCGACGGTACCGAGCAACAAGTCTTCATTTGTGACGGTTACCCCAGGTTGTCCTTTCAATGAACAAACTTCATCCGAGGATGTGCTGGTCGGCTGAGCTAAGAAAATTTCTGGGTCAAGCAAAGCCATAACCAGAGACTCTCTCATCACCTTTGATAGGATTAGAGTTTCGTAGATGCTTAGTCCGGCCGGCAACTTCCTAAGATGAGCTAGCACGTTGTAGTCTACTTTGTATCATTCTCTGATTTTATCTTGAACATGTTGTTCTTCCACTGGTGGAGGTGGGGGTATCTCCTCTTGATTCATTATCTGTTTTCCTTTGTCCGTTGGAACTGTCCTTGGTGGTAACACATTTTCGCTCCTCAAGTTAACTTCTGTGACTTCTTCTTCTTGAGATATCATTGTTAAATTTTCCGGTGTCTTTTCCTCTTCATCAAAAAGATCTAAATTGATGGCAAGCGGTGTACCATGATGATCGAGAATTGGCTCTTCGTTATCGGTGCTACTATAAGCGGCATTATTGATGTCTTCTTTGAACTTGACAACGAGCTCATCAGACTCGAGTAAGATTTGAGGATCTCTTTGGAGATCGAGATCAAAGTTAAATCGATCTTAATCAGTTATGTTATCACCAGAAACAGTTAAAACGTAGCCGAAATCACAATCATTATATTCATAAGATCCCAGAGGGATAAAAAGATAATCATACAAAGTCAGGGGTTCGAGGATTTTGTTCTTTGAATCTGAGACAACCAATCTATTAGAGGCAGCCCCTATCCTATCCCTCGTGATATCAATATTTGCAGTGACACTTTTCTTCTTCTTTTTCTTTGTTCTTGACAAAGACGGATCTCCTAGTAAAATCTTCATCTCGGGCTTGGTATGTTGAAGACTCTAAATAAAGGCTTGTTTTGATGCAAACTGGATCTTTTTTAGTATTTTCTTGGATGATCTGCTCCAAACTTCATTCCATTCTTCTTCTTTATTTGTAGAAGCTTGTTTAGATGAATCTTGTATTTGATCAAGGACCCTCTTAAGTTCATCCCAAGTTGTACTCCGTACATCTATTCTGATATATGGATCAATTAGGGAGATTGACTCAGCTGAAATCATGTTTATGGAAACTTTTTCGGGTTCTCTCAAATACTCCTTTGGGATTGTTATGTTCTCTTCTTTAAGGTTCCTCTCAAGACAGTCCTTAAAGACAAAACATTTTTCTATAGTGTGCCCAAGCAATCGGTGGTATGGACAATAATTTGGTTCGTTCTTCTTATCCACCTCTTTGGGCTTCTTTGGATCCGGTAGTTTGAATTATAGCTTCTTCATCAGACTCTTAAATATTTTGGGTACAGCTTCATCCTTGAAAGAATACACAATTTTTTGTCGCTCCAATAGGGATATTCTTTTATCCCCTGTTCGAGGTGTTCCTTCTTGAGGCGGCCGTTGGTCGGATTGATTATTCTATTTTTGAGAGCGATGTTCTTTTGCATATATCTTTATCGGTTGCTTTCCTTTGTAGACGGTCGCTACTACTCCTAATTTCTTTTCAAACACTTTGACCACCTTAGCATTTTCATGTGGCTCCATGTGCTTTGTTTCTTCTTGAAGACTTCTGGCTTTACTGAGTAGCTTCTCAAGGGATTTGATGGTTAGTCCCTTAAGCATGAAAGCTATTGGCCCATGAATTCCCTTGAGAAGAATTTCAATCGAATGTTGTTTCTCTAGCTAAGGTTCACATTTCACGTTAAGGTTTCTCCACCTCAAAATATAGTCTACCAAAGTTTTGCTAGACTTTTGCTTCTCCATCATGAGCTCTCCAATAGATACATGGTGTTGTGCCCCGACAAATATTTTTACAAATAACTGTTATAATTTAGAAAATGTTTTAACTGACCAATTGGGCAAGTCAGCGTACCAATTGAAAGCAACTCCTGACAAGCTACTGACGAACTGCTGGCATAGTAGAGCCTCACTATTTCTTGTGTTGCCACAACTGGCTCGGAAATGCACTATGTGCTGTCTGGGATTTCCAGTCCCGTTGAATAATTTGAAGTTTTTGGCCACAAAACCCTTGGAGAAAGGCACGACATCGAACTCCTCTGGGTGAGGTCTACCCTTCAAAATTGATGCACTGCCCTTGGATTGGTCTAAGGCATCCCGCACTTGTTCAACCATTTGCTTGAACTCCTTTTCTGGCATGGCACTTGATGGAGATTCTTTCTTCAGTTGCTCATCCTTGTTTGCTGAAGTAGCCTCTATTCTTTCATCTATAATGTGTATGATTTCTAGCTGATTAATCTCTGGAGAAGCCAATTGCAGTGGTTGTGATTGTCCATGAATGGTGGCCAAGGCGGTCATAGCTGCAGTCATCTCTCCTATTCTTTTCTCAAGTAGACTAACTTTTGTATCCCTTAGGAGGATAATCCTACGCAGCTCATCTACGGTGTTCTCTTCAGTGTGAGGTTGAGGCTTGCATGCACATGTGGTGGCTCTTGTTTTGATCACATGGACATCCATGAAATTCTCCTCCAAGTAATCATTGTAATCAAAATTTTCATTGTAGCTATCGACAGAAACTTTGTGTTCTCGAGCCAACTAGGAAATCTCGCTCCTGAGTTTCTCAACTTTTTCCTCAATTATCGATTCCTTGATTTCTTTAAGATCTGCAGGATCCTGATGGACATACCCTACTTGTTCCTCCATCTCTCTAGCAATTGTAGCGATAATGTCAGATATTTCAAATCCTGGTTTCATTTCTTATCCCGCGGGCTCACTGGACTGTATCGGTGCGGCGACCTTGGGTACCCATACCTTTTTCTTTTTCGAGGATGATGTCTCATAACGAAGTGTCTTAGTAGAAACATTTGTATGTCGAGGGAAAGTATGCTCCCCGTGGTGTAGACCGGCTACAGTGCCAGGTAATCATCTTGTCTTTGCCTTTTGGATTGTAGAAATATCTACATAATGGGTAACGGGTAAGATCTTCGGACCCAGTCTCGACTTAATTGGTCGACGGCCTGCGGTCCTGGTGGCAGTATAATCAGTAGTAATTACTGTGGTATCAATTCTATTCCCTAAACAGAACCAAACGGGGATGCGAGTAGGTGGCACTCCAACTATTTTGTGGGACTATCTGGTGGATTTGACACCCTTCAAAATTTCTTTCTTCATGCGAGGAGAAATTGTATCTCCCACGCGTTTCAATAACTCGCTAACTGAACAGCCTTCTTTGGCAGCAAGCTTCTAAAAACTTCACTAACTCGAGTGATAGGAGTGAACTTCTTTCTCTCCTCACTGTGTCCATGAAGTGATGGTAATACGACAGTAATCCTTCGCATACTCTCACATTCATCGGTATCTGTCACAGGATGGAATCTACTTCCTCGCAGAAGTGGATAAATTTATGGTAAGACTTCTTCAACTTGATGAGGCTCCTCCTCAATGGGTGTCTTCTCAGACGCCTGAGCTTTGATGGCCCTTTGAACTCTTCTGTTGTGGTTCCTTTTTTTAGTACGGGCCAGCGGTACAGTCCTTGAACTTGATCCAATCTCAAACACAGGTGCGGGACAGTTAATCCCTCAGTTGAATCCTCAATAATCATCACTTCTTTCCCCTTAGCAGCAGCAGGGCTAGCGGGTTTGACGGGTGCTGTGTCAGTAGTAGCTTTAGCCTTCTTGTAATCAGGCAAGTCTTGAAGATAGTTCAGATTGAATTATGTAGACGGCTCTTGCATTTCTGGACCAACGATCTTCATTACTATAAACGGGGCATTCCCGAGGATGACCTTGAGATCTTCAAATCCAGCTCCGAAGTTGGTGGTGGGAGCTACGTTACGGGCGCTACAGTCTGTTGGCAGGTTGCATGAAAAGGTCAGCGTTGGGTAGGCCATTACAACGGGCTTGAAAACAGAAAGTTTCACGGTTAGCTATATGGCCAAAACCTCATAATGTTTAGTGCAAGCACTGAAAGTAGAGGTTGATCTGTAGACCGAGCGGGTCGTAATTTATGGGTATTTTAAAATCTTGTTTAAAAAGTCGTAAATCTTAATTAATATAAGAAAATTTTCAAAGAGCGTGTAACACAACACAATCAAAAAATAGCAAATCAAATTTGGAAGGTAGATGTAAAGTATTTTACGACCTAGTATGGGACGCATTTAGTGGCAGAAAATGCCCAGGTGGAACTAGTCCACCGACACACCTATTGGGGGTCTAACCCCACATGAAAAATTAAAGAGTCCTTAATGTCCTCCTGAACCTGTCTGTTCAAATATGGTTGAACAGCTAGTCCTGAAGTCCAAGGAGTTGGTTGTACCTTCCCAAGACAAAAATGGGTAAAGTATGCCAACAAAAGAAGGGTAATTTGGTCCAAGAGGTACATGGACATATCATCGATGTGTGAAGATAATATTTCTTGAGGTGAATGGAGAGAAAAGTCTGTCCCTAGCAGGGTCACCAGAAGCTGTCGGTGCAATTTTAGGTTGGTGGGGAGTTACCTGTAAGAAGCTGTCGGTCACCGAAATCCAAATCTCGTCGCCCGCTTTGGAAGGACGTTGAAGTTTACATATATATTTAGTTTTAGAAATATATGAAATCAAACTAACCCCATATTTTTAAAAGTTTAAATGAAAGTGCGTTGTACCTCAAATCCTGTATCTATTCCGAAGCATAAACATAAGACTTGACGATGAGGCTTGATGAAATAAACTAAGGAATATATGACATCCATTTGGTCTGTGAAACCTTTATATTTGCCGACAAGTTCCCCTATTTAATATAAATAATTAAATAGGGTTTTTAAGCTGGGTTCGGACATGCTTCCTATAAGGGCAAGCCCTTATAGTTAATTACATCTTAAATTACCGAAATCACTTAAGAATACTCTTGATAAAAATCAAGAAATATTAACTTCAAGGAGTTTCAAAGGGTAGGACTTTTCAATGAGATTGGACGTAGAGGTGTGCAAGGGGAATGGTTCAAATTTGGAACGTTTTATTGTAGAATCCATAGGAGGAAGAACTAGGGGATATCATGGATCCAGAGGAGAACCCTGGTGACTTCCCAAGCTATCCAAATGTTTGGCTCCAGTTTTAAGGAGAAAAATTGAAGTGTTTCATCCTGCCAATTTTATTAGTTAGGGCTTACATTCGTGTGAAACTATCACACAAATAGCCTGAAAAATGTGAGGATTTAGGTCGTGACAAACGATAACCTTGGAGTCCTAAGATGAGTTAGGGCTTATATTATATAGCAAGGCTATAAAAAAGGCCTAAAGATAAGGTGAGGATTTACGTTGCATAAGAAAGCAACCTTGAAGTCCTATTACTTTGTTGTTTAATTCTAAGGAAGAAAGATTGGTTTAGCCAACTTCTGTTGTTGAAGATGGTCGTGTTGCCCACCATGATAGCTCCAAGCTCCTTGCCGCGAGGAGTTTGAGTTTTCTAGTGTGTCAAGTTGTAATGTCAAATCAGGTGGCCATATGGTTAAAATTCTTTAAATTTTATGAGGGCATATTAAAATTGATTAGAGCGACACCAGTTAGGATTCTAAGGTTCCCTCATTTCGGCACCACTATTTTCTATTCGATTCACTTAGTTTAAATGTACTTACTAAACCCAACTTAATGAGTTCCATAATTTCATTTAGATCGTGGGAAGCCTTGTTAGCAACCGTAGGTTACCTCCACCGAGGAATTCCTGATCACATATCTTAATTTAGTTGAAGTTGTAGTTTTTTGTGATGTTTGTGATTAAATTTTGAGTTGTTTTGAATGTTGTGGCGATGAATTTTATCTTGGTCGATTTTAGTTTTGGTTTTGGTTTTGATTTTGTGCCTATTCTGATAGTTTTAGTTTTTAAGTAGGTTGGCATCGTTGTTTAGCATGCAAGTTTGCAGGTATAAAAGCACAGTAAGAAAGTATAAGAAAGACAATGCTAAAAACTGTAAAAGCTTACCTGGCGAGTCTTCTCGTTCCACCACCTGAAACTTAAAATGCATGTTAAGGCATTCATGGAGAGATGGAAAAGTAAAGTTTTGGTAGTTTTCCTAACCCTATTTCATATCATGGTGGGTCCCTATTTGATTAATTAAGGATGACTTTATCAAGCAAGATATATTAAGTTTAGTAGATCTCCGAGGTGTCCAACAGATCTAGAGAAAGAAGGAGGTCCATGCTACATTCTCACTGCCTGGTAAAAAATGTCGAGTTCTTTTAAACTTATTATGTTGCTTAATAGCTCATCCTTTAAATTCCCTTAATGCTCAGCGAACATTGTTGTCTCAATTATCCTTAAGAATAGGTTAATTATCACTTGTCATTCAATTTAAGAATTATGTGGGTTAAGACCCTTAGAGAGGCAAGTTAGTGTTGTTGGAACACATAGCCAATTTTTTAACCCTAATTGGGCTTGTACTGTTTGAAAGATGTTTTAATTTTCAATGATATTTACTTTTCTAATCCCCATTTAAATGAAACTTCATTTAGCCTAAGTCACTACTAAGCCCTTAAGACCTAGGTGAGTGTCTTAATTAGTTTTGAAAAGGTTAAGCTTTAGGTGGACATGATTCAAGATTTGAATTTTATTTCAAAATCAAAATAGGGGTATTAAATTGATTAATTATTGACTTCAAAAGTCATACCCCTAAGTCCTAGATTCATTTTATTTTAATAAACTTTCAAATTTTAATAATTTAGAAATTTATTAACCTATCTTAATCAATTAAGAAAGTGAGATTGGTTTCTGCCAATTAACCCCTTGTGTTTCAAACATCAAATAAATTGATTAAGATCAGAGGTTACTCATTTACCTTCTTAAATTAAGCCTAAATATTAATTAGGGCTAATTTTCCAAAATTACACATTTGCCTCTAAGGCTCTATCACTTCATAATTTGTTAAATTCAATTCAAATGAGTTTGAAATTTTTATCCTACCACATTCATGGGTCAATTAAGCCATCACAGGAGAAAATATGATTTTTCCAATATTTAATTTAATTTATATAATTATTTTCATGCAAAATTAGGATTTTACAAAGAAAATTCCTAACTTGACCAAGGTAAATCCTAGTCCTTTGAAATTTTTACTCGAGATAGTTTTAGATCAGGGAAGCCATTAGACCAAATTTCATATTCTTTTG
>JXCR01137293.1:89906-154915 GCA_002079205.1 Phalaenopsis hybrid cultivar | reverse complement strand
TATATATATATATATATATATATATTTAGTGAAGGAGTTTCTTATGACTCCCTACATGTTGAAGTAAAAAGGACTAGTACTGACATCAGAGAGGGAGCTGGGGACTCCTCTATTTGAGGAACCCAAGAAATCCCCCAAAAAATGCTAAATGTCACCCCCCAACAAAGAAAAACTACAATGATTCAACAGAAAGAAAAGTGTAAGATTGCATCTACCCCCACAGTAATCATTTGTCTTTGTAGACCATTCTGATGTGGGGGACATTTAGAATATCTTTTTGCAGTAGATAAAGGAGAGCAGGTGGAGGGTTGACAGCAACCTCAGTCTCATTAGAGGGTGATCCAAGTTTGGCCAACTAGTTTGCAGGTCGGTTTCCTTCTCTATAGATGAAAGTTAACTGGATTTGTATCTTTCTAGTGAGATCTCTGATTTTATTTAGCCAGTAAGAATAGTGCCAGGGAGTCTCTTCCTCCTCATTTAAGAGGGGAATAATCATAGCATAATCCACTTCCAACCAAATCCTATTCCAATTAGCCTTAGTGGCTAGGTTGATTGCCCAATACACAGCAATGAGTTTAATCTCAGTGGCATCATTGGCCAGGACTGGGGTATAAAAGTACAGCAGGCACTTACCCAAATGATTTCTGTAGATACCTCCCACACCAGCTCCATTTTTACCAAAGCTTCCATCAGTGTTAATCTTCACAATAGGATGATTTTGAGTTTTCCAGTAGACTCTAATGAATTGAATAGGTTCAGAATTGATGGGTGTACAGGAGTTGGAAATGTTAGGAAATCCTTTCCAATTAATCATCTTATGCAAGTAAGTTACACAATTTCTAGCAGTTATCCCCACATTTGGAGCTGCTTCTTCAAATTTGACCTTGTTTCTTTCCATCCAGATGAACCAAGCAATGGTGAAAGGAATAGCAGCATACTTTCTTATTTTCCAGTGTAACCAACAATTTACCAGCCTATCCCAAGTTAACTCTTTCTCATCAATTGTCAATTGATTCCGGAACTGTTTCCAAACCTGTTGAGCAAAGTTGCATTCAAAGAGTAAATGATTCAGAGTTTCCTCTTGCTTCTTACATAGCCAGCATTTAGAGGGACCCCTCAATCCCTTCAGCTTGAGAATGTCATCAGTAGGGATCATTTTATGAAATATTCTCCAACAGAAGAAGGACATAGAATGGGATAGGAATTTATTCCATAAATGATCACCCCAGGGTGTTTGCTCCCAACTGAAAGTGTTGGAATATATGGCTTTGGTCAGGCTTTGGTGGGAAGTAGTCTGCCATAAGATTTTATCTATTGTACTATTAAACTTTATACTGGCCACTTTGGTAATAGAGTGAGGTTGCAGAAGATTTGATAACTTACCCAGGGACCATTCATCACCATCCCAGCAATCAGCCACTCTCAAATCACTATTGTAGATATTGGTAATGGGGGATAGCCAGTATTTGGGACACCAATTGCCAAGCTAAGACTTGATTTCCCCATTAACCAATTCCCAACTGTAATTGGTTTAAGCAATTTGTCTAATTTTCAACATTTTCACCCAAATTCTAGAATCACCAATTTTCCTTAGGACTAGTTTGGGATGCTGATCTTTGCAATACTTACCCTACATGAATTTTGCCCACAGGGAGTTTTGGGTCCTAAACTTAATCCAGAGCTTACAGAAATTAACTTGAAGGAGTTGATCAATATCCTTAAAGTCAATTCCCCCAGCAATTTGAGGTTTAGAAGCTTTTCTCCAGGAAGCCCAATGCATTTGCTGTCTTTGACCAGACCACAAGAATTTATTAAAAATTCTCTCCAACTGTATTTGAGTACTTTTCCTTATGGTAGTCATCTGCAGTATATAAGAAGGGAAGGTAGTGATTATGCTCTTTAAGAGAGTAATTCTTCCCCCATTAGACCAGAAGGTCTGTGTCCACCCATTGAGAAGGCTAGAAACTTTATTCAGTACCTCATCAAATTGAGTTTGTTTGGTTCTGCCAGTGATAAGAGGCACCCAAAGGTACTTAATTGGGAGTTGAGTACTTCTGAAGCCAGTATGATCAGATGCCCAATGTTTATGAGTGGAGGATACATGCTTGAAGAATACCATCTGACACTTTGCTGGATTGAAGGACATCCCTGAAAGAGCTTGGAATTTTTGTAATATTTGGAAGACTTTTCTAATAGCATTTTTGATGGCTCTAGAGAATACCATTATGTCATTAGCATAAATTTAATGTGTAATGTCAATGTTGGACCTATTATGTTATCTATTTTGATTATTATTCAGCAAGGTTTCATCAAGCATTCTGGATAAATAATCAATGGCAAGTATAAAGATGGTGGGTGATAGTGGATCCCCTTGCTTTAATCCTCTAGTAGCAGTGAAAGAACCCTTTTTTGCCCATTTATCAGGATGGAATGTTCATTGTTATGCAGCCACCTCCTAATCAGGAGACAGAATCCACTGTTAAAGTCTCTGACACTAAGAACCTCCAAAATGAAGTCCGAGTTTATGGTATCATAAGCTTTCCTTAAGTCCATATTATATATCATATTACCCCCTCTACAAGCTTTATTCAAATCCTGTAGAAGTTCTTGAGCCAGGAAAGTGTTATCAATGATGGACCTTCCTTTCACAAAGGCAGTTTGATTGGGTTTAATTATAGTATCCAAGTGAGGTTGTAGCCTGTTCACAATGATTTTGCTGATGGTTTGCTAATGACAGTGGCCAAACAAATAGGTCTGAAATGATTCCAATTTTGCAGTATTTCAGATTTATGGATCAATACAGTGGTGGAGGAGCAAAAGTACTTTCAAAGATTGTTGCCTTGGAAGAAGCTTATAACAACAGCAATAACATCAACCATAATAATTTCCCAGGACTTCTTGTAGAATTCAACAGTAAAGCCATCAGGGCCAGTAGATTTATTGCTATCTATGGAGCTGATTGCATTCCATATTTCCTTTTCATTGGGGATGTCAGTAAGCTTGAGACCAGCAGTGTAGTTCAGTTCTGCCATGAAGTATGCCTTCTCAATGGAGGGTTTGAAGTTATGATCTTGATTGAGAAAATCTTTGTAATAACATATAGCATCATTTGTTATATCATTGTTGTTATGTAATCACAGGCCTTTGGCATTTTGGATAGTATGGATGGTGTTGCACTTTCTTTTATATTTAATATAGGCATGAAAGAATCTAGTGTTTCTATCCCCATCAGTGAAAATATTCATAGTTGCCTTTTGTTTGAGGAATTTTTCCTGGTAATCAATGGCACTGAGAAGGTTGTTCTGAGCAATCATCAGTTTCTTCTCCTCCTCAATACCAATTTGTCCCCCTTTCTCCAAAGCTTTGACTTCATCTTCAGCCTCCTGGACTTTGGCATGAACATTTCCAAAAGTGTTCCAGTTCCAACCTCTGAGGGCTTTAGAAATCTTAATTTGCAGTAAGCTTAGCTTGACTAAAGGGTCAGGATGAGAAACCCTATTCCATAAGTCAGCAATATACTTACTATAGGAAGGGTGTGCAGCCCACATGTTGAGATATCTAAAAGGGGGGAGGAGTTATAATTATCAGTTGAAATAATGCTTATAAGTATAGGTCTATGATCTGAGCCAGCAAGACTAAGATGAGTAACAAAAGTGAGGAGGAAGTGATTAAACCAAGCATCATTAACCAACATTCTATCAAGCCTCTCCCAAATAGCTCTCCTTTTCCAAGTGAAATTAGGCCCCTTGAAACTCAGGTCAAAGAGACCAGCCCTGTGGATATTATCTCTGAAGGTATTCATTTTGGTAAGATTTGAGGTTCTTCCTCCAGATTTTTCAGTGGTAGAAGTGATACAATTGAAATCACCCCCCACCAACCATGGGGAGTTCACCTGTTGGCTGATGTGAATCAACCTATTCCACAGCTCTTTTCTAGCATCCTTTGTACATCCAGCATAGATGAAGGTAGCTTCACCCTTATGTCCATTCATATTGAATGAGAGGTGGAAAAATTGTGGATGATCAATTAGATTATCAAAATTTGTTTCTCTTCTGCAAAAAATCCAAATTTTATTATTAGTATTCCCAAAATGGGTGAAGCCAGCAAACTTTTTAATCAGATTTTGAGGGTTCTTGTGAACCATGGGTTCAAGAATAACAATACACCACAGTTTGTATTTAAAGTTCAGGTATAAAACTCTTTTAAGTGACAGAGGGTTAGCCATCCCCCTTATATTCCAACAAAGTAGATTAATCATGGAGTGGAGGATGTGCGGAAGGCTGGGATCTAGATCTGGTTCTTCCTCTAAGAAGTGGAGACCCATCCCTAGCTCTTTCAGCCTTCATAGATTGTACTCCTTGTAGTTTTTTTACTTCTGTCCCTGGTTTTCTCCTTTTCCTTGCTTTTTTAATTTGCCAATCTTTCTCAATGGTTTGTTTAAATTCAATAATACTTGATTCCTTTGGAGCTTTTTCAGGTATCTCTGTGATGATTTGCTTCCCCTTCTCAGCATGTAAGGGGGATGTGGGTGTGACAATTGTGATTTCAATATCTTTCTTCCTGATTGATCTGTGTAGTGGGATATCAGCTTGGTTGTTGGGTTCAGATAGCTCTCCAAGAGGATCAGTATCTAGTGGAACCTCATTAATACTTTGAGGTGGTTCTTCTAGACTTGGATTTGTTTCCTGTCTGTTTTCTAACATAATTTCTTCAGCAATGCCCCTTGCAGCATTAGCCACAATTTTTTCAGTAGCTATTTGGTTTCTTCCTGGCATCTTCCTGTTTGGGGGATGTAATCTGTAACATTTATCTACAGTATGCACAAACATCTTGCAATGTGGATAGTAGTAAGGCTTTTTTTCAGCTATTATGTCCTACCAGAACCCTTCAGAATCAGAGCCAATCTAGATTCTCTTCAGTTCAGGGAGTATGATATCTCTTTCAACTTGAATTTTAGCAAGGCCAGGTCTAACTTTATTATAGGTGGGAGCATCCACTCTCAGAGGTGTTCTCAGTGCTCTACCAAGGTTAAATAGAGTATTAAGCTTAAAATAGGGTAGTGGTAAGCCAGGTAATTTAAACCAGATGGGGACTACAGGAGGTTCTTTACTAGGATCAAACCCTGGAGTCCATTTGATGATCTTCATAACTGTTCCAGCAATGTTAACAGATTGTTTAGCAAAGAATCTTGCATAATCTTCCTCAGTTGCCAATTGGATTAGAAGGTGCCTCCCATCTAAAAGCCCAATTTTTCAATTGCCTATAAACTTCAAAAATTCAATGAAACTTCTAACTAGTTCCATTTTAGGATGTCCTAGCTGAAATTTGCCTACCAGAGTGAACTTAACCTCTTCCCTTAAAGCATCAATTTCTTTGTTAGTGAAGTAAACAATTGTTTCACCTTCTTTAGATCCAAGAGGGTGAATACATAGACTACTTCCTTTTCCAGCAGCAGTATCATGAAATTCCTGTGGGAATACTAGAAGGTAATAATCTTGTAAGGAGTCAGTTGATTTTCCAACCACTCCAGCATAAGTTGCTTTTGTCCATTGGGAGTCAGTAGAAATATCAATGGAAGAGGCCATCACCCTTCAAAAACAAGCAGGTTATGGTTTAGCTAGGTAGTAAAAGCTGTCCAGAAGGAAACAGAGAAGCCAAATGGAGTTTTCTTCCCAAAGGAGCCAGCCACTTCTGATACCCAAGGAGACACCAACAAAAGATACCAGTGCAATTTTCTTCCCAAAGGGAGTTCAGCAAGGAATGGATCCCCAAAAGCCAGGGGAAAAGGAAGTTCCCCCNATAGGATTGGGTAACTAATCACCCTAAATGAGCCATGGACCAATGGAAATCTCATTTTGGGTCCTCTATGTATTGGCCTTAGTCAACCCATAGCACTAGGGCTGGTAGGTTTAGCGGACCATCTACATGAGTGTCCCAAAAGGATCAAGGGACTTAGGCTAGAAATTTGAGTTTAGGGTTGTGAGTGATTGTGAGTGTAAGTGATTGCAAGTGAGTGACTTAGCCCTAGACCAACACCCAAAGTCAACCCTAAGGTTCAGCAGTCCTTAGCGTGACTCATCTTGAGTTTCCCTTATAGCTACCCCACCTAATAAGTGCTAGAGGTTAGGACCAACATTTGGATCTCCAAGTTGAGTAGAGAAGAGGGTAGAATTTCTAATGGCGAGGGTTCCATGTCTAGTTTTCTAGGAATGGTCCATAGGAAAGTCCTATGGCTAGACCTTAGGCTACTAAAAAGGGAAAACTAAACCTTAA
Source organism: Phalaenopsis hybrid cultivar (assembly GCA_002079205.1). Taxonomy (NCBI): domain Eukaryota; kingdom Viridiplantae; phylum Streptophyta; class Magnoliopsida; order Asparagales; family Orchidaceae; genus Phalaenopsis; species Phalaenopsis hybrid cultivar. The sequence goes on along the minus strand of JXCR01137293.1, from coordinate 148,642 downwards.
CCAAAAGTGAGGTCAACGTTAATCTACGGATTTACTTTTTTAATGCCTTCGCGACACCGTGTGAGGCTTTTCTGGTTGCAGGTGATCTATTCTATGATTGCAACATTTTCCAAAATGTGTAATCTACTCTTCGACATGGGAAATTATATTTTGAAGTTGCTCGTAGCATATCTTTTTTGGGTCAACTATATTTTGGGTCTCATGTACCGTTCTTTTTTATTTACTTTTTGTGCCACGTTGTACTATGGAATTTGGAACCCCTAGGTCTTAAAATGTGTTTTTTCTTTTTAGTTGAGGATGCACTATCCCTCCCATATTTTGTAACCTTTTTTGAGTATACGCGTAAGGAGCCAGAAGTCGCTCTTTTATAAAAAGAAATGTACATATATATGTACATATATATATATATATATATCTATTGGTGAAAGAGTTTCTTATGAATCCCTACATGTTGAAGTAAAAAGGACTAGTACAGACATCAGAGAGGGAGCTGGGGACTCCTCTATTTGGTTCAATACAGGAACCAAGGAAATCCCCCAAAAAATGCAATGTCACCCACCAAAAATGAAAAACTACAATGATTCAACAGAAAGAAAAGTGCAAGATTGCATCTGCCCCCATAGTAATCATTTGTCTTTGTAGACCATTCTAATATGGAGAACATTTAGAATATCTCCTTGCAGTAGAAAAGGAGAGCAGGTGGAGGGTTGACAGCAACCTCAATCTCATTAGAGTGTGATCCAAGTTGGCCAACCAGTTTGCAGGCTGCTTTCCTTCCATATAGATGAAAGTGAACTGAATTTGTATCTTGCTAGTGAGATCTCTGATTTTATTTAGCCAGTAAGAGTAGTGTCAGGGAGTCTCTTCCTTCTGATTTTAAGAGGGGGATAATAACAGCAGAATCTACTTCCAACCAAATCCTATTCCAATTAGCCTTAGTGGCTAGGTTGATTGCCCAATACACAACAATGAGTTCAGTCTCAGTGGCATCCTTGGCTAGGACTGGGGTATAGAAGTACAGCAGGCACTTACCCAAATGATTTCTGTAGATACCTCCCACACCAGCTCCATTTTTAGTAAAGCTTCCATCAGTGTTAATCTTCACAATAGGATGATTTGGGGTTTTCCAGTAGACTCTGATGACTTAAATAGGTTCAGAATTGATGGGTGTACAGGCGTTGGAAATGTTAGGAAATCCTTTCCAATTAATCATCTTATATAAGTAAGATACAAAATTTCTAGCGGTTATCCCCACATTTGGAGTTGCTTCTTCAAATTTAACCTTATTTCTTTCCATCCAGATGAACCAAGCAATGGTGAAAGGAATAGCAGCATACTTTCTAATCTTCCAGTGTAACCAACAATTGACCAGCCTATCCCAAGTGAACTCTTTCTCATCAATTGTCAACTGATTGAGGAACTGTTTCCAAACCTGCTGAGCAAAGTTGCATTCAAAGAATAAATGATTTAGAGTTTCATCTTCCTTATTACATAGCCAGCATTTAGAGGGACCCCTCAATCCCTTCAGCTTGAGAATGTCATCAGTAGGGATCATTTTATGAAATATTCTCCAACAAAAGAAGGACATAGAAGGGGATAGGAATTTATTCCATAAATTATCACCCCAGGGTGTTTGCTCCCAACTGAAAGTTTTGGAATATATGGCTTTGGTGAGGTTTTGGTGGGAAGTAGTCTGCCATAAGATTTTATCTACTGTACTTCTGTTAAACTTTATACTGGCCACTTTGGTAATAGAGTGAGGTTGCAGAAGATTTGATAACCAACCCAAGAACCATTCATCACCATCCTAGCAACCAGCTACTTTCAAATCACTATTGTAGATATTGGTAATGGGGGATAGCCAGTCTTTGGGAAACCAATTGTCAAGCCAAAACTTGATTTCCCAATTACTTAATTTCCAACTGTAATTGGTTTCAGCAATTTGTTTGATCTTCAGCACTTTCACCCAAATTCTAGAATCACCAATTTTCCTTAGGACTAGTGTGGGTTGCTGATCTTTGCAATACTTACCCCACTTAAATTTTGCCCACAGGGAGTTTTGGGTCCTAAACTTAATCAAGAGCTTAAAAAAATTAACTTGAAGGAGCTGATCAATATCCTTAAAGCCAATTCCCCCAACAATTTGAGGTTTAGCTGCTTTTCTCCAGGAAGCCCAATGCCTTTGCTGTCTTTGACCAGACCACAGGAATTTATTAAAAGTTCTCTCCAGCTGTATTTGAGTGCTTTTCCTTATGGTAGTCATCTGTAGTATATAAGAAGGGAAGGTAGAGATTATGCTCTTTAACAAAGTAATTCTTCCCCCATTAGACAAGAAGGTAAGTGTCCACCCATTGAGAAGGCTAAAAATTTGATTCAGAACCTCGTCAAATTGAGTTTGTTTGGTTCTGCCAGTGATAAGAAGTACATCGAGGTACTTAATTAGGATTTGAGTAGTTGTGAAGCCAGTATGATCAGTTGCCCAATGTTTATGAGTGGAGGATACATGTTTATAGAATACCATCTAGCACTTTGCTGGATTGAAGGACATCCCTGAAAGTGCTTGGAATTTTTGTAATATTTGGAAGTATTTTCTGATAGCTTTTTTGCTGGCTCTGGAGAACCATTATGTCATCAGCATACATTAAATGAGTAATGTCAATGTTGGACCTATGATGGTATCTGTTTTGACTATTATTCAACAAGGCTTCATCAAGCATTCTGGATAAATAATCAATGGAAAGTATAAAGATTTTGGGAGATAGTGGATCCCCTTGCTTTAATCCTCTAGTAGCAGTGAGAGAACCCCTCCCTTGCCCATTTATCAGGATGGAATGTTCATTGTTATGCAGCCACCTCTTAATCAGGTGACAGAATCCACTGTTAAAGCCTCTGACACTAAGCACCTCCAAAATGAAGTCCCAGCTTATGGCACCATATGCTTTCCTTAAGTCCAGATTATATATCATATTACCGCCTCTACAAGCTTTATTTAAATCCTGTAGAAGTTCTTGAGCCAGGAGAGTGTTATCAATGATGGACCTTCATTTGACAAAAGCAGTTTGATTGGGTTTACTTATAGAATCCAAGTGAGGTTGTATCCTGTTCACAACGATTTTGCTGATGGTTTTTCTAATGACAGTGGTCAAACAGATAGGTCTGAAATGATTCCAATTTTGTTGTATTTCAGATTTAGGGATCAATACAGTGGTGGAGGAGCAAAAGTACAATGGAAGATTGTTGCCTTGGAAGAAGCTTATAACAACAGCAATAACATCAGCCTTAATAATTTCCCAGGACTTCTTGTAAAATTCAGCAGTAAAGCCATCAGGGCCAGCTGATTTATTGCTATCGATGGACTTGATTGTATTCCATATTTCCTTTTCATTGGGGATATCAGTAAGCTTTAGACCAGCAGTGCAGTTCAGTTCTGCCATGAAGTATGCCTTCTCAATGGAGGGTCTGAAGTTATGTTCCTGATTGAGTAAATCTTTGTAATAACATACAACATCATTTGCTATATCATTGTTGTTATGTAACCACAGGCCATTGGTATTTTGGATAGTATGGATGGTTTTGCACTTTCTTTTATATTTAATATAGGCATGAAATAATCTAGTGTTTTTATCCCCATCAGTGAAAATATTCATAGGTGCCTTTTGTTTGAAGAATTTTTCCTGGTAAACAATGGCACTGAGAAGGTTGTTCTGAGCAATCATCAGTTTCTTCTCCTCCTCAATACCAATCTGTCCCCCTTTCTCCAAAGCTTTAACTTCATCTTCAGCCTCCTGGACTTTGGCGTGAACATTTCCAAAAGTGTTCCAGCTCTGACCTCTGAGGGCTTTAGCAATCTTTATCTGCAGTAAGCTTAGCTTGACTAAACGGTCAGAATGAGAAACACCTTTCCATAAGTCAGCAATATACTTACTATAGGAAGGGTGTGCAACCCACATGTTGAGATATGTAAAAGGGGGGGAGGAGTTATAATTATCAATTGAAGTAATGCTTATAAGCATAGGTCTATGATCTAAGCCAGCAAGACTAAGATGAGTAACAAAAGTGAGGAGGAAGTGATTAAACCATGCATCATTAACCAACAATCTATCAAGCCTCTCCCAAATAGCTCCCATTTTTTAGTGAAATTAGGCCCCTTGAAAACCAGATCAAAGGGACCAGCCTTGTGGATATTATCTCTGAAGGGATTCATCTTGGCAAGATTTGGGGTTCTTCCTCCATATTTTTCAGTGGTAGAAGTGATACAATTGAAATCACCCCCACCAACCATGTGGAGTCCACGTGTTGGCTGATGTGAATCAACCTATTCCATAGCTCTTTTCTAGCATCCTATGTACATCCAGCATAGATGAAGGTAGCTTCACCCTTATGTCCATTCATATTGATTGAGAGGTGTACAAATTGTGGATGATCAATTAGAATATGAAAATTTGTTTCTCTTCTGAAAAAAAATCCAAATTTTATTATTAGTATTCCCATAATGGGTGAAGCCAACAAACATTTTAATCCGATTTTGAGGGTTCTTGTGAGCCATGGGTTCAAGAATAACAATACACCACACTTTGTATTTAAAGTTCAGGTATAAGACTCTCTTAAGTGACAGAGGGTTAGCCATCCTGCTTATATTCCAGCAAAGTAGATTAATCATGGAGTAAAGGATGTGGGGAAGGCTGGGATATAGATCTGGTTTTTCCTCTAAGAAGTGGAGACCCATCCCTAGCTCTATCAGCCTTCATAGATTGTACTCCTGCTTGTAATTTTTTTTTTACTTCTGTTTCTGGTTTTCTCCTTTTCCTTGTTGTTTTACTTTGCCAATCTTCCTCAATGGTTTGTTTCAATTCAATAACACTTGATTCCTTTGGAGCTTTGTAAGGTATCTCTGTGATGATTTGCTTCCCCTTCTCAGCATGTAAGGGGGATGTGGGTGTGACAATTGTGATTTCAGTATCTTCCTTCCTGATTGATCTGTGTAGTGGGATATCAGCTTGGCTGTTGGGTTCAGATAGCTCTCTAAGAGGATCAACATCTGGTGGAACCTCATTAATACTAGGGGGTGGTTCTTTTTACCTTGGATTTGTTTCTTGTCTATTTTCTAACATAATTTCTTCAACAATGCCCCTTGCAGCATTAGCCATAAATTTTTTAGTGGCTATTTGGTTTCTTCCTGCCATCTTCCTATTTGGGGGATGTAATCTAAAACATTTATCCATTGCCCAAACATCTTGCGATGTGGACAGTAGTAAGGCTTCTGTTCAGCTATTATGTCCTACCAGAACCCTTCAGCATCAGAGCCAATCTAGATTCTCTTCAGTTTAGGGAGTGTGATATCTCTTTCAACCTGAATTCTAGCAAGGCCAGGTCTAGCTTTATTATAGGTTGGAGCATCCACTCTCCGAGGTGCTCCCAATGCTCTAGCAATGTTAAATAGAGCATTAAGCTTAAAATAAGATAGTGCTAAGCCAGGTAATTTTAACCAGATGGGGACTACAGGAGGTTCTTTACTAGGATCAAACCCTGGAGTCCATTTGAAGATCTTCATAACTATTCCAGCAATGTTAAGAGATTGTTTAGTAAACAATCTTACATAATCTTCATCAGCTACCAATTTGATTAGAAGGTGCCTCCCATCCAAAAGCCCAATTTTCAAATTGCCTATAAACTTCAGAGAGTTAAAGATACTTCTAACTAGATCAATTTTTGGATGTCCTAGCTGAAATTTGCCTACCAGAGTGAACTTAACCTCTTCCCTTAAAACATCAATTTCCTTGTTAGTGAAGTAAACAGCTGTTTAACCTTCTTTAGATCCAAGAGGGTGAATACAAGGACTACTTCCTTTTCCAGCAGCAGTATCACAGAATTCTTGTGGGAATACTAGAAGGTCATAATCTTGTAAAGAGTAAATTAATTTTCCAACCACTCCAGCATAAGTTGCTTTTGTCCATTAGGAGTCAGTAGAAATATCAATGGAAGAGGCCATCACCCTTCCAAAACAAGCAGGTTATGGTTTAGCTAGCTAGTAAAAGCTGTCGAGAAGGAAACAGAGAAGCCAAAGGGAGTTTTCTTCCCAAAGGAGCCAGCCACTTCTGATACCCAGGGAGACAGCAGCAAAAAAGACCAGTGGAGTTTTCTCCCCAAAGGGAGTTCAAAAAGGAATGGATCCCCAAAAGCTAGGGGAAATGGAAGTTACCCAAGAAATAGTGGGACAAAAGAAGAGGGAAACCAATGGAACAGTGCCACTAAAGTTAGCTGAGAATGGAGCAACAAGCCCAAATGAAACAGTTCCAAAGAAGGAATTGAAGGAACTAATAAAGGACTCTACCACCAACTTGAAGCAGCAGCCACACTCCATCATCCTGCTAGAAACCCTAGCAGAGCTTCCTCTCTAGCCGCCAGCATCTTCCAGATATATATGTATATATATATATATATATATTGTAGGAAGGAACATTATTCGGCTCCCTACATGTTGAACATTAAAAGTAGTACAAAAAGTTCCAATGGAGGGGTCCCCTTACAAAAGGAGGGTGACCAATTCTAAGGAAAAGCCTACCTGAGTGTAATACAACTAAATGAAGAGAAAATGGGAGAAGCCCTAGAAAACTGAAGCTCTTTTAGTTGAGTAGGCTTGATTCTGAGGTGAGGAGTCTCCATCTTATCACCATGAAGCAGAAGGGCAAGAGCGTTGGGAGGCCTTGTATCAACTAAAAAGGACTTAGCATAAATTCCTTATATGGCAAGCCATTTGCAGGTTGGTTTCCTACTCTGTAAATGAAAGACATTTGAACTGTGAACTTCTTGTAAAGGTTGCCAATTTTCTGTTTCCATTGCATATGGTGCCAAGAGGATAACTGCTCTATGGTAAGTAAGGTGATCAGCTGTAAAGAGTCTACCTCAATCAACAATTTGTGCCATGTTGCTTTCTGTGCAAAGGTAAGGGCCCAGTAAACAGCAGTGAGCTCAGCTTCAAGAGCATCATTGGCTACTGTGGGAGCATGAAAGAATAACATACATTTGCTGCAAGAATTTCTGAAAACAACCTACACCCCTGCACCCCATTTAAAGAAGCTATGATCAGTGTTAATTTTCATGGTTTGAAAATCTAGAGGTTGCCAAATAACAGTCTCAATCTTGTTGTGACTCTTGATAACACTCGTCTGAGGCAAGCTGATGTTAGGGAAGTTCTTGAGCTGGATCAGCTTTTTTAAATAAGAAACACAGTTTCTAGTCACCTTGTTGTGTTGAATAATCATGTCTTCATGTTTGTTGTTGTTCCTGCACATCCACAAGAACCAGACCACAATAAAAGGAATAGACTCACCTTGTTTACTTTTCCAGCTATGCCATCCATCTTTGAGACTACACCAGTCCTTGTCTAAGTTCTCACCTCTAATCTTAGTAAGGAGTGCTTTCCATACCTCTTGAGCAAACTCATAATTAAAAAACAGGTGGTTATTATTCTCTTCAGATTTCAGATAGAGATAGCATCTTAAAGGCCCTCTTAATCCATTAAGTTTAAGAATATCATTCGTTGGCAAAAGGTTGTTGAAGAATCTCCAACAAAATAAGATATGGAGGGATGGCTTTACCCTAATTGACTTTATCCCATCCACATAGTTTAGCATAGATAGCTTTTGTCAAGCTTTGATTAGAATATCTATGCCATATAATCCTGTCTTTTCTGCCTTTATCAAGCACAATCTTAATGACTTGAGATTGGTGAGGCTCATGTAGAATGGATTGGAGCTTAGAAACAGCCCAGGAGTCCCCATCCCAAAGATCACAGACTGAGAGTTGAGGGTTAAAATCTGAAGGAGGGGGCCCAAGTCAGTCCTTAGGGCACAAGCCAAAAGCTCACTTTGCCATTCCCCAAATCCCATGTGTACATGTCTTCAACAAGATATCCAATTTTAAGAATATTAGTCCAGGTTCTGGAGTCCCCCACCTTCTTGGTAATAAGGGAAGGATGCTGGCCCTTGCAATACTTCCCATTCATGAACTTGGCCTACAGGGAAGTATGTGTTTTGAAGTTAATCCACATCTTACATAAATTAATCTGTGTGACTTGTTGGAGACCCTTAAATCCCAGCCCACCTACTACTATTGGTTTAGCTACCTTCTGCCATGAAGCCCAGTGGTGCTGTTTTCTTTGACCTACCTATAAGAATCTGTTGAATACTCTCTCCAACTGAATTTGGATGCTTTTATTAAGGTAGTTGGTTTGAAGAATATAGGAGGGGAAGGTAGTTAAGATGCTTCTAAGGAGAGTAACTCTACCCCCATTTGACAAGAAAAATGAGACCAACTGGATAAAGTTTTCAGTATTTTCTAAAATACCTCATCAAATTGGGTCATTTTAGATCTCCCCCATGTGTGTTGGACCCCTAAATAATTCACAGGGTCCCTAGGAATAGAGAAGCCAATGTAGTTTGAGACCCAATGCTTGCAATTGGAAGAAGCCCTATTGTTGAATATAAGTTGGATATATATATATATATAGTAGAATATCAAATTTAAAAGTAGAAAGGAGAATATCAAGTATGTAACTTCAAAAATTTTTATTTTATAGAGGTTAATTTATTACAAAATTTTTGACCCAGTTAGAGACGCTTTGCCAAATAAATAACCTCAGAATAATCAAAATCTCAAAATCTGATTTGGAGCAATGTCAAGTTGTATAGTATGTCTTCAATTATCATTCGTTAATTGACAGAATAGGTCTTTCACCTCGAAAATCCTCTAGCTAGTAGTCTCTTTACGAATAAACATTTTCTACGATGAATGGTGCCTCCCAAGTTGGTTCAAATTTTCCACCAATCTTGCGACGTGCAAGAATAGGTCTTTTGAGAATAAGAATGACGTCACCCACTTTGAATATCCTTAGGCAGACCAATTTGTCATGAGCATGTACCATCCTTGCTTGGTAAAGTTCCAAATGTTGTTGTGCTTCTAGTCATTTTCCCTCGACACTTGTTAATTCTTCAAGTCTAAGCTTTGCACTATCTTCAGTTGTAAATTGGTTGGCGATGGTGAATCTGAGAGACATTATCTAAAATTCTAGCAGCAGTATGGCCTCGGACCCGTACACAAGTGCGTAAGGTGTACATTGAGTGAGAGTTTTGAACGTTCTCCGGTAAGGCCACAAAGGTTCTAATAGTTTATTATGCCAATCTCTTTTATTTTTGTCCAATATTTTCTTTAAGATTTGTACAAGCATCTTGTTGAAGGCTTCGGTCCGTCCATTTACACTGGGATAGTAAATTGTAGAGTACCTCGAGTCTATCCCATGTCTTTTGACGAAGTCATTGATCTCTTTGCTTCTGAAGGTTGTCCCATTGTTAGAAATTACTCTGTGTGGTACTCCAAAATAGTAAATTATTTGACTCTTGAAAAATTGAAGGACGTGCTGTGTTTTTAACCTCTCGTAACGGAACTGCCTCTGCCTTCTTGGAGAAGTAATCCGTAACTACAATAATAAATCTATGCCCCTTCAAGGATGGAAGTTCTACCAGACCTATTATGTTTATTCCCCAACGTTCGAATGACCATGAGGCAATGGTTGGGTGTAGCACATTTGGAGGTTGGTGTAAGACCACCCCATGCACTTGAAAAAGATGACACCTTCAAGTTGTATCCACGCAATCGAACATCATTGTTGGCCAATAATATCCGGGCTTTTTGGTCTTCATTTTTATCTTTAGCCCTGAGTGCTAAGTTCTACACAATTTGGCTTGTACTTTTTTGACAATATTCTGTGCTTCGACTCTACTTAGGCATCACAACCACATCTGATCGAATAATATTCTTTAGAGGACATCACCTACTAGAGCATATGACATAACTCTTCTCGAGATATGTTATGCCTCAAAATTTTCTTCTGGCAGCTTTCTGGTTTGTAAGTATTCTATCAATGGCTTGCATTAATCTTCGTTGATGTCAGCAACTTCAACTGTCATTCCTTCTTCCTTTTTGAGCTTACATAAATTTTTGAAGTCGATTCGAGACAAAACTCGTCATCCTTGTACAGTAATGTCAATGGAATCCTACGGGGGACAAACCAATTCTTTTGCAAGTTTTGCTAAAGCATGGGCATTATCTCCCTGAGGAATTTGTTAGAGAGTCACACTAGGGATCTGTTCCAACAACTTCATTGTGTATCAATGGCATTTTACTGATATTGGTTTAAAAATCTTATATTATTTGACAACTTGTTCGATGACGAGCTGTGAGTCACCAAAGATGGCAATATTTGTTATTTCCATTTAGATTGTTAAATCGAATGCAAAGATTAGTGTTTCATCATCTGCTTCATTGTTTTTGCATGGCTCAATTAGGTGGTAGGAGAATCTCAACATATCCTTATCTGGTGTGATGAAAATCAGATCAATTGATGCTTTTTCTGAGATAACTGTTCCTGATCTTTTGTCTTTTTTGGCTGACGAAGCTCCATCAAAATACATTTCTCATTGACTAGCACTAGACGGTTCTATTTGTAATACATGTTAATATGGTAATTCATCGTTGTGTGGTGCCCAGTTGAAAGTGCACGTGCTGAAGAAAATCTTTTAAAATTTGCCCCTTTATAGCGCGGAGGGGAACAATAGTTACATCGAATTGTAATAAAATCATCGACCACCTTGTTAGACGTCCAGAAAGTGTGGGTCAAGTCATCAAATATTGCAATGAATTAACTCTTCAAATAAGGGTAATTTTATGAGAAAGCATGCAATGCTTGTGCTTTGGGGCGGCAAAAATTAAAGCTAGACAATGCTTCTGAATAGGTGGATACCTTACCTCCGTCGGTATTAGATGACAACTCAATTAGTAGAGTGTATTTTTCTTACCCTGATCATTTACTTGAGCTAACAAGGCTCCGAGAGAGTCATTTAAGGTCACGATATAAAGTATCAACAGTTTTCTCGGGATAAAGGCTGCCAAAATAGGAGGTGTCGTTAAGCATTGCTTAATGTCCTCAAATGCCCATTGGCATTTCTCTTCTCAAAAAAATTTGGCATCCTTTTTAATTAATGTCGAGAAGGGATGACACATACTAGAGAGATTAAAAATAAAGCTTCACAGACATGCCAACTTTCCTTGCAAGGAACGTAGTTGTTTCAATGAATTGGGAGGACACATTTCCAAGATAGCTTTAATCATATTTGGGTCAATCTCAATTCCTCGATGATGGAAAACAAATCCTAGAAATTTCCCCGAGGTGACACCAAAGGCACACTTTAAGGGATTCATCTTTAGATTATTTTGCTGTAATCGTTCAAACACAATCCTCAAATCGTACAAATGGGTCTATTTTCTGTTTACTTTTGATGACCAATTTATTCACGTAGCATTCCACTTGGTTAAGTGGTTGTGAATGAGGTCATCAAAGATCTTCATCAATGCTCGTTGATATGTTGATTTGAAATTCTTCAACCTGAATGGCTTCACTATGTAGCAAAAATCCTAATCGGTGTCTTAAAAGCTGTAAGTGCTGCATCTTCTAGAGCCATCTTGATTTAGTTATATCCTAATTATCCATCCATGAAGGAGAAAATCTTATGTATCAAAGAAATTTTCACCATCATTTCTGACATCGACAACAAAAATTCATTATTTGGACAGGCTTTGTTTAAATCTCTGAAGTCGACACAGACAAGGATCTGTCCATTTTTTTTCTTAACTGGTGCAATGTTAGCTAACCACATCGGGTATTGCTCTTCTTGCACAAAGTTAGCGTCTATCAATTTCCTCACCTTAGCAATGACTTGTTTCTCTATTCCAGGGTGCATTCTTTTGAGAGCTTGTTTTACAGGGTTCATATCCTTGTCCACCCCGAGCTTATGAATTGCAACTTTTAGGGATAATCCTGGCATTTCCTCAGAACTCCATGCATCAAAATCTTTGAATTATGACAGTAACTTGATCAGTTCTGAAGATTCTTCATAGCTAGGTAGGGAACTTATAAATGTAGGTAAGGGCTATTCTTCAGTCCCGAGATTACTTTCCTTCATTTTATCAACAGTTGATTTAATTTTTTCCTCAAATTTTGGTTGGGCGTCTTCTATTAACTGATCTTGAGAGTCATCCTCTACATGGAGGGAATCCTCTTCAGATTCAATATTAATGACCATAAATAATTACGAATCATTGACTGGTCCTACAATACCAAATCCAAGACCATCTTTCAAGTTAGGAGTTCTACTTTTAACATTCCATAATTTTTCAAAAAGCTGTAACTTTTCTTTTGGTATTTGTTTTGGCAAACATCCCAGTAGAATTAACTTTTGTACATAAGGAGAAAAGTAACCAAAAGGTAGTTCTATTAATTCATTAAAATCTTCTTTTAAATTTACATTATTTTCAAGATTAGGAGAAGTAAAAGCACGGTAAAACTTGATCGGCTTTAAACCAGTGCTACAGACTTCCTTGACCACTAAACTCTCGACCTTTTAAGGGAGAATCAGAGTAAGGGTCATGACATTCACATAGTGGTTGATCCGATAATACATCAACTCATATTCACTTTCTCCACATCTTCCAAAGAGATCTCATATTGTGGTTTCTTCTATTTTCTTCTTCATTTCCTCCTTGGAGCTTCCTTCATCATATATGTTTATGGTCGCCTTAGTCCATTCAGTAATCTATTGGTTCTTCCCCGACCGCGTCCCCGACCTTGACCTCGTTTGAGCGAACTAAAAGAACGCCCCACTAACTAGTTGCAAAAGAGTGGTGGAAGATTGCTGAAGCGGAGTTGAATGTCTTTGCCTCTATAATCCTTTTGAATCTTCATTTTTATTTGTCACCATTTCACAAGAGAAGACAATTTTCTTTGGAGGCACGTAGTAGGCTTCATTTTTATGAATGCCAACTTCATGAACTGAAAATGGTTGTAAATCTACTTTAATGAAGTGCTCTTGTCCTTCCTTGTAATATTTGATGCACTAATGTAGGGAAGACAAAATTTTGTTGTGCTTACGAATCCATGGTTGACCAAGTAAAGCATTAAAAGAGGTTTAGGCATCGATGATATGGAATTTTTCGGTTGTTTCTAGTTCTCAAACATTCATAAGATGTGTAATCGATCCAAGGACTCTTTCTCCCTTTTGGTTGAATCTTCTTGACATCATTTTATCAATTGTAAGCACTTGAGTTTCAAAATCCAAGTATGCTAATGTTCGTAGACTCATTGGTTTGAGTGATGCTCCATGATCCACCAAAACTCTGGGCAATACAAATCTGTCGATAAAAATAGAGATTTGGAGGCAGTACCGAGCAACAAGTCTTCATCTATGAAAGTTATCTGAGGTTGTTCTTTTAACAAACAAACTTCATTTGAGGATATGTAGGCCAACCGAGCTAAGAAAATCTTTGGGTCAAGCAAGGCTATAACTAGAGACTCTCTCATCTCCTTTGATAGGATCAGAGCATCATAGATGCTTAGTTTGGCCAAACACCTCCTAAGCTGAGCTAGCACGTTATAATCCACTTTATGCAATCCTTCAATCTTTACTTGATTATTTGGTTCTTCCACTGGCGGAGGTGTAGTTAGCTCTTCTTAAGTTATTATTTATTTTCCTTTATTTAAGGGAGCTAACCTTGAGGGTAACACTTTCCCGCTCCTTAAGTTTATCTCTGTGATTTCTTCTTCTTCTTGCAATGTTGTAGGTAAATTTTTTGTTGCCTCTTCTTCATCTAAGAGATCCAAGTTGATAGAGACTGGTGTTCCATGATGCTCAAGTATTGGTTCCTCACTACCAGTGCTATTGTAATTGGAATCCTTGATATTTTATTCATCCTTGTTAATGGGTTCATCAAACTTAACTATGATTTGAGGATCAGTTTTGGAATCAAGATTGGAGTTAGATTGAGCAAATTCAGGTACGTTATCACTAGTATCAGATAGAACGTAGCTGAAATCATAATCATTATATTTAGAATACCTTTGTGAAGCAAAAAGATAATCATACATTATTAGGGGTTTGAGGATTTTCTTCCCCAAACCCGAGAATATCAATGTAACAAGGTAGCCCCTATTCTACCCACCGCACTATCAGTCTTTGCGACACATTCTTCTCTTTCTCTTCTAGTTGCGATGGTTTCTCTAGGGCGATCTCCATCTTTGGTTGAGCAGGCTGTAGACTCTGAATGACTACCTGAGCTGAAGCGGTCTGATTGATCTAGTATATTCTTGGATGACTTGCTCTAAACGGTACTCCATCCATCTTCATCTGAAGAGATATTTATCAAAGTGATCAACTCAGCCAAAATCATATTTATAGAACCTTTTTCAGGATCTTTCAAATATTTTTTCAGGATTTTTATATTCCCTTCTTTAAAATTTTTCTCGAGCCAATCCTTGAAGGTAAAACATTCCTCTGTAGTATGTCCAAGCATCCTGTGGTATGGGTAATAATTGGGCTGCTCTTTCTTGTCAACTTCCTAAGGTTTCCTTGGATCTAGCAATCTAAACTTAGGATTCTTCATTAGACGTTTGAAAATTTTAGGTACAACTTATCTTTGAAAGAATATACCAAGCTCTTTCATTCCGAAAGGGTCACACCCTTCTTACTCTCTGTTCGATATGATCCTCCTTGATGTGACTGCTGGCTAGATTGGCCATATTTTTGTGTTCCTTGCTGAGCATGATATAATGATGACTGGGAAATTTGATGAGAATGTTTTTCTTGTATCTTCATTAGTTTCATTCCATTATGAACTGTTGCTACTGTCCCGGACTTCTTCTCAAATATTTGGGTTCTTCTAGTCTTCTTTGATTTCTCTTGAGAATCCATGTGTTTAACTTCCTCTTACAGTTTGCTAGCTTTGCTGAGTAGTTTCTTAAAGGAATTGATGGTGAATCTCTTAAGCAAGAAAGCAATTGGCCTGTAGATGTTTTTGTGTAGAATCTCAATTTCATGATATTCCAGTAGGTGAGGTTCGCACTTCATGCTAAGGTTTCTCCACCTCAAAATATAACCTACTAGAGTCTCGTTAGACTTCTGCCTCTCTATCAAAAGATCTACAGTAGGATGCTATGCTCCAATAAATCGCTTTACAAATAGCTTTTCTAACTCGGTACATGTCTTCACTGATTCATTGGGCAACTCAGTGTACCAATCAAATGCTATCCCTGATAGGTTGCTGACAAACTGACAAAAAAAAAACAAGGCTTTGTTACTTGCGGTATTACCACAAATGGTTTAGAAATGTGTTATGTGTTTTCTAGGATTTCCAGTCTCATCAAATATCTTAAAAGTTCGGTGACACAAAACCCTTCGGGCAGGGTACGACATCAATCTCCTCTAAGTAGGTTCTACGCTTTAAAATAAACTAAGGCCACCCGAACTTGCTTGAATATTTTTTTAAATTCTCTTTCTAGTATGATGTTTGGTGGAGAATCCTTCTAATGTTGATCATCTCTGTTAGCCGAGGCAACTTCCCTCCTTTATGTGTGATGTGTACAACTTTTGGTTGCTTGACTTCTAGAGAAGCTAACTATTGTGCTTGAGACTGTCCATGAACTGTAGCCATGATAGCCATGGAATTGGTCATATCTATCATCTTATCCTCCATTTGGCTAATTTTCTCATCTCTTAGTACAATAGCTTTACACCAATCATCTATGACATTCCCTTCAATGAGAAGTTTGGCTTTACAGATCCTGAGATGAACCTCGATGACTTCTCATGATATCCTAGGGTTTGGCTTCAATTTAGAGGAGAAATAATTAAATGTTTCATCCTACCAATTTTATTAATTAGGGCTTACATTTGTGTGAAATGATCACACAAACAGTCCGGAAGATGTGAGGGTTTAGGTCATGACGAACAATAACCTCAGAGTCATAAAACGAGTTAGGGCTTATATTGTATAACAGAGTAATACAAAGGCCTAAAGAAAAGTTGAGAACTTATGTCGTACTAGGCAGACAACCTCAAAATCCTATTGCTTGTTGTTTAATTTCTAAAGAGAGATATGTTGTTGTAAATCCTCTTGTTGTTGAAGATGGTTGTGGTGCCCTCAATGCTAGCTACAAGCTCCTCGTCAAAGCAAGTTTATATTTTAGAGGTGTCAAATTGTAAAGATTGAGAGAATTATCAAGTTTAGAGGTCAAGTTTTCTAATGTGTCAAGTCATGATGTCAAATTAAATGTTCCCTGAGGTTATGTTTATTTAAATATTAAGGGGAATGTTAAAGTTGATTAGAGCGACACCGATTATGATCCTACGGTTCCCTCTTTCAGGCACCACTATTTTCTTTCGTAGTGCAAACAAATTTACTAAACCCAATTTAAACAGTTCTGCACTTTCATTTAGACCATGAGAAATCTCGTTAGAAACTATAGGTTACCTCCTCTGAGAGATTCTCGGTCATCACATAGAGACGTTTTAATTTAGTTGCAATTCTTGTTTTTTTTCTATTTTGGTTGTGATTAAATTTTGATTTGTCTTATATTTTGACGGTTGTGATGGTGAATGTTATCTTGTTTATTTTTTTTTTTTTTGAAATACAGGGTGACTTTAAGCATTCAAGCAAGAAACAAGATGTATGAAAAAGTAAATGCTATGACTTAAAAGCGTACATGTCGTTTCTTCCAACTCGTCCACTTAAAAAGTTAGCTTTGGCAATATGTATATAATTTTTCAAGGAATCCAAATTGTAGGAGTAGATAAAGGCGTAGCTGTCGAACCCCAAGTTATGACTTTTCTGAGTCTTGAAATATCTTAGTGGATGATTTTAGAACAAAATACAACAAGCTCAATTCACCCTTCAAGATATTCAAGAGATTCCAAAGTGCTCGGAGCATGACCATGAATCGCTTTGAAGATTTCTTGAAATAGTTTGTGTTCATTTTGAACTTATATTATCATTTTATTAATGATACAAGGTTAAGCTAAAGTAATCCCATTGCTCCAGTAAACTTGATGTTTTATTTATCCCAAAGCTAGGACACTCAATTAATCAATTAATATTTTATTTAAGAGTTATGTGGGTGGATGCCTCTAAGGCAAATTAAAGTAAGTAAAGCTTTTGGTTTCCAAAGATGAAATCGAGCTTGTTGTGTAAAAAGTGTTAATCATCAATCATGTTATCTTATAAGTTTAGTCAAATAAGTTTAAATGTGAAGCCTAGGTCACTACCAAGCCCTGAAAAATCACAATAGGTGAAATGGTAACTTAGCAGAATTTTGGCTTAAATGACATGCATTCTTATTTAAAGATAACATTGTCATCAATTATGGGCTTAAAATTAATGAAATATTATCTTTCTAACTTGAACCCATCACTTGAGAGTCATTTAATTTTTATTCACTTCCAAGCCATGATAATTAAAAAAATTACAATTTTGTTCCTATTATAGAAAAGGTGGTAAGTGAGTTCCTACCTTTTAGTCCTATTGTATTTCAATCAACCAAACATCTTCATTAAGATCAAAATTACCCATCTTCCCTTTGCTTAATCCTAAATCTTGATTGAGGCACCAAAGCCTAAAGTTACTCCTTTGCATTTAGGGCTCTCTACGTCAAAACTCATTAATAGAAATTCAAATGACTTTGAGTATTTTTAGAGTGTCCTATCCGTATGTCAATTAAAACATTAAAGGAGAAAATGTGGATGTTCCAAAATTTAATTTAATTTAAATAATTATTTTAAATTTAAAAGGTAGTATTTTAAAAGTTGACATACTTGACTATCCAAACTAAAGTTTTCACTCATGAGAAAATTAGTAGAGGTCCCCTTAAGTCAAAGAAACGCTTACGCAAAATTTCATGATTTTTTGAATAAAATAATTAATTTAACTTTCTAAATATTATTGATTTTTATGATTTAATTTGAATGAAAACGCTGTTCTATTTAAAAAAAAAATTATGTTTAATATTTTTATTAAACCTCTCTGAGCCTAGCAAATTCAGAAAAAAAAAATTTTGAAAAATTTTAATTGTTAATTTATTTATTATAATTTATTAAGTGGAAAATGAGAAAAATTCATTTCAATCTTTTAAAAATTTATTTTTAACTTAAAAAAAATAGGAAATATATCCTAATGAGTTCTAAGTGTTCAAGGAACAATTAGGCACAATTTAAAATATTGTGGTGTTTTTGGGATTTTTAATTATTTTTAATTATTTTAAATTCAAAATAAAGCTCAAAAATCAAGTATTTTCTCAAAAATAAATTTTATTTTTCTTAAGTACCCCTGATCGTAAGGAACTCATAAAAACATTTTTCATAACTTTACCAAATGTATTTAATTTAATATACTTATTTTTGTACAAAAAGACAAGGTTTCTTAGAAAACCAACTGTAATGCTTAGACTTAGTCAAATAATTTTTAAATTTTTACAGTGGGTAAACATGACTTTTATACACAGTGTGGAATTTATTTTGTCAATATTTAATTAATATTTAATTTACATAAATTAAAGCAAGGTATATACATTTAATTAACTATAGAAATGTACAAGATAATTCAACTCATCATGACATTTTTTCTAAGCTTCTCTAACCTTAGTAAACCTACTAAAATTATTCTCATAATTTTCTAAGTGGTATTTTAATTTATATAATTAAAAAAAGTCAAAATAGCCCTCCTAGCTTGAAAATTAAGGTTAGAAGCATAGAGATGCCCTCTGACCTTGGAAAAATTAGAGAACTTCCCCTCTGTCACAAGGACTGAACCCCAAAAGTTTCAAGTCATGGTGAGCAATGCTTGACCATAATGAGTTAAAGTACTCAAGAGAGTATTTAATTCATTAAAAATCAGAGAGTTAACAAATAGTCCTTCATCTTCCCCGAGTGTCCAAACCCAAGAACCATTCACACTAAAACCTTAAGATCTTTGTCTAGACTCAACCCAATCTCATGGGGTTTATTTCTAAACGTTCATCTACACTAGACAAGCATGTTTATATGGCTTATACGATATGAAATACAGGAAATACATATGTAGGATCAAAATAAACTTGGATTAGGGTTGAGGTTCAATACCTTTATTTGAGAGGGGAGGCCTCAATCGGATGGTTGTGACAACTTCGAAATGTAATGTTCAAGTGTGAGACTAGCTAAGGTCACACCACCCAGGGTTAACCCTTTGACCAAGCAATCCTATGATGATTCCTATTGAGCTCCCCCATATTGGCCCCACATACTAAGTCATAGAGGCTAGGGACAACATGTGGAACTTTAAGTTGAGTAAAGAAGAGTTTAGAGTTTGTAATAGCGAGGGTTCCCATTCTAGTCCTCTAGGAATAGTCAGCAAAAAATTCTTATAACTAAACCATAGGCCAATAAAGAGGAAAAACTAGACCTCAACCAAAAGTGAGGTTAATAAATCGGCCCCCAATAGGTGTTGTGTGCCAGGCAAGTATTCCACACGTATTGGCATTGACTGAAGGGATGAACAAAACCAACACGACTGTTTGAGTCAGCATACTCATAACAAAGCATAGAATTGAGTGAGAATTGTCTTAGCTAGGGAATTAACTAGTGAATATTTGATCGAAAGCATTGATTTGAAACCCTCATTGGGGTTAGAAAGGGGATTCTACAGACAACCATCACCAAAATTGACGGTCACGCGTAAGATTTGATTTCAATTCAAATTTAGAAAACTTCTAATTTGATTTAAAATTTCAACAGTTTTGGAGGATGATAATCAGAATCTTGGTATTGACCGCAAAAATTTCATTACTACGAGAAAATTTCTTAGAAGGAAGATGGAAAATATAAGGAATTTATAGGAATCAGATAGCCTTGCACTGACTTTGGAAATTTGTGGAGGTGGAAAATTTCTTGGAAGGAAGATGAAAAATATAGGGAATTCAAAGGAATCAAAAGATCTTACACCGACCCTAGAATTTTGTGGAGCGGGAAAACTTCTCGGAATGAAGATGGAAAATATAGGGAATTTGAAGGAATCAGACAACCATACATTGAACCTCAAGTTTTGTTTTAAAGATTGCCATAGAAAGAGCTCCTAAAGGAACACAATATAGGATATAACATCCTTAACTTATAAAATATCCCATGAATTAAAATTTAGGTACTAACCCCGAGCGTTGAGAAGTGAATAGGGCTTCAAAGGCCTACCCCAAAAGTTAAGATGGCAATAAGGCTTCGAAGGCTTACCCCAAAAGTTAAGATAAAAATAAGGCTTCAAAGGCCTACCCTGAATACTTTGATGGGAATAGGGCTTCAAAAGCCTACGCCATAAGCTAAGATGGGAATAGGGCTTCAAAGGCCTACCCCAAAAGTTAAGATGGGAATGGGGCTTCAAAGACCTACCCAAACGCTAAGATGGGAATGGGGCTTCAAAGGCCTACCCGTAAAGCTAAGATGGGAATAGGGCTTCAAAGTCCAACCCCAAAATATAAGATGGGAATATGGCTTTGAAGGCCTACCTTGAAATTTGAGATGAGAATAGGGCTTCAAAGGCCTGCCCCAAAAGTTAAGATGAGAATAGTTCTTCAAAAACTTGTCCCAAAAGTTAAGATGGGAATAAGGCTTTGAAGGCCTACCCCAAAAGTTAAGAATATGCAAGGAGTGTGACAATCTATGGGGATTTTAGAGAAATGCAAAGAATCTTATGAGGAGCATGGTACTCCGTGGAGATTGTGAATAATTTGTGAAGACAGAAAAATTCGTGCTTCAAAAGCGGAGAGCGAGGAACCTTGAATTCGGGAGGAACAAATTTATCAAATTTATCATTTTTTTTCTTATTGTATTTATCACATTTAATTATCAAGGTATATTTTCAAAATTTATTTTTTGTTGGTTGATTTTAAAAAAAATATATTTTATTTAAATTTTATTATCAGATTTTTTTATCGTCTTTTATTCATTATAATTTAGAACCAACATATGGTTTTACGGATCTTAATCCATCGAACAAAAGGTAAATTTGACAAATATATTTAAATATGAAAGAAATTTATTTAATCTGCTTCAAATATGTGTTACAAACTAAATACATGTTGAAGAATCAAAATACAACATGTTAAATACTTCCTAGAACATCATAGCATATTTGCTGCCCTAAAGCAGTACAAAAAGTGACAGCTGACTATCTGTATGTATGTATGTCTGTCTCGTGGGTTGAGCTGATGATCAAGCTGACCTACTAAGTCATGCTCCGATACAAGAAATCCTTTTCATGTGTACTTAGAGGTGCAATTATCTCATGGCTTGTATGGTCGTAACTCCTCAAATTATGGATCTGGTTAAAATCCATGTTGTATCTTATTATCATCTACTCTACGTAATGTTATAGAAACTCTGCGTCGCAACACTCTAGGAATGCAATGCTTTGCTAGATATGCTCAGTTTCCCTTTAGAATTAGTAGTGAACCCACTAGCAGAGGAATCAAAACTAATCCTCTAAATTTGCAAGGTCCAACAACGTTGAATTCTCTTCCAAACAAGATGTTGCTCTTCCTCAAGAATGACACCATGCAGAAAGGTCTGAAAAAATCATGATGGTTTATATGAGGAGGATTACAGTCCCCTTCAGCTATTCAAAATGTAATCTACTGGTAGTACACTCCACCTGACCATCCTTTTAATCATTTTTTTTATCTTGGAAGGTAGAAGATCTACCTCGTCGTATCTCAGGATACCTAGGGAGATCCCTAGCCTATCTTCAAGAAAAGCAACAACCGCACAGAATGGTTATCCTACCCTTCCCGCACAGCTAGTTTTGCAGTTTTGAGTAAGTTTTCTTCATTAACAGACTGGCTTAACCTCTGTCTCTCAAGTTGAATACACAGTCAAGAATTCTTCTATCATCATTTTTGGAGAAAACTTCTGTACGCAGTTTCAAACATTCTAGGATGTTGACAACCTCCCATTGAATTTCTTCAAAGAAATTAAATTCTCTCCTCTTAACTCTGGTTATTCTTTCAAATTCTAATGTAGGAATCATTTGTGATCATTGGGGTTGATTCCTCATTTCAATATCTGTAGGAAATAATTTCTGACTCGACTCTGTATATAGTGGAATATATTACTCTGTTTCTTGGTGCGCGGCCTTCTGTACCCTAATCTCGACAGTTGTATATTTGGTCTTGGTAAATTATAGTTGTGTAAAATTTATATAAGATTGACTCCTTTATGTAACAGTGCTAAAAGCTTGATGCAATATTTATGATTTAGAAATTTAAGCAATTAATGTTGGGATTCTACGCAATTATACGTATCGTTATCAAGTAATAAAGGACTTTCCATTTAAGCCCCGAATATCGATCCCATAAGGAAGGTTTAAATTTAAAATTATAAATTAACTAAGAAATTCATAGAAATCAAAAAAAATTACTGTCACTAATTTTGAATGTGTAAGATGCTAACAAAACTAAATTATTTAACTATTAGAAAAATTGAAATGCAAAGTTTAAAACAGTAACTACTAAACTATTAAGTTATTGAACTATAATACTATGTAACTATGTTTATGTGATGAAAATTTTCAAATGTGAAAAAGCATTTTTCCCACAATAATGAGATTTTGGTTAAATGAGATGAGATAAATGGTTTTAACGAAGAAATTTGTATTGGGCAAAATAGGAACAATTTTGAATCTCTACCCTGATACAGTGTTATAGAAAACCATTAGTTAATCCCACCCGTGGCTAGGCTAGGAGGATACTGGCTCCCACTCCAGAGCTCCCACTTCCCTTCACCTGAAAGTTAACTCTCATTTTAAATTTTAAACAAAAAGACCAAATTAAAATGAGAGTTAGCTTTGGAAGAATTCTTGATGTCTAGGCAGGAGAATCAAATGATTCTAAATAGTATTTAATTAATTAAAAATATTTTATGCATCAAATGGACCTAATATTTATTCCACATTATTCTTCTATGTTCACTGAGTAAGAGGGTATTTTTATTTTATTTTTGTGATTTTTCTACACAAAGTTATGTATTTTCTAAGTTAGGGGTATTTAAATAAAAAGGAAAAAGTCCTATTTATCTATTTAAACAACGCGTGCTGACTAGATCCTAGGAAGCTTCGAAGGCATGCGTGGCACGCTCTGGTTGGACGCCGCCGTCCATGTAGCTGCTGACTCGGCCCGCGGTTCACGTCCTGAAGTGCTGTCCGGCGCGATCTTCCCCTTCCATTTGATACACGCTTGATCGAACGGCTCCCCATCATTGTCCCCGATAACTTCGGGATTGATCTTATGGACTCCTCTAAGTGAGACGAACACTCCATACGGTTAAGATGCCATGAAATCAAGCTTAAGTAAATGGTGAATCAAAATAAGCTCGGGAGGAGGAGGAGTTTTATACCTTTGCTCTAACGAGGGAGGCTTTGATTAGAGGTGGTTGGCACGTTAATTGGGGTCCAAGGAGTCTAGGGATTGAGTCCTTGGTCTTGGTGAAAGGCCTATGTATGAATTCGATCACGGCCAGATTTGGGTGTTGGTCTAGAGCTATGGTAAAGGCTCTATGGAGAGGGGATTTGATGAGGCTTTGGCTTATTTCACTCTTGTGAAGGTCTGGGCACAAGTAATTGAAGTTTGGTGGAATGTGGAGGTGTATTGGGCTCTGTCCTAGTTTCTGGCAGGGTTTTCAAAATTGGGCTCCGACAATGGGAATGGGTGAGGAAAAATGGTTGGAATGCACTGAGGGGATGTTAGGGAAGCTCTGTGTAAATTTTGGAGAGACCTCTCGAAGGAAATTTCAGCACACCTCCCATGGCTGAGGGAGGTGAGTTTTTATAAAAATGGTCATGGGGTGGCTCTCAGGGCATAAGCTTGGGTGCATTGTGGTGCTTAGGTGGAGGGCAGAGGAGCTCCATAGTTTGATTTGGATGAGCTAGCCTATAGGTTTGATTTGGGTGAGGTTCCATGGGAGTGGCTCTCGGTCTTGGGCTTTTCCGGCCAAAAGGCCGGCCGGCCGGCCACGGGGAGGTGGCTAGGAGCTCAGGGAACCCAGAGGAGTACATCACAGCAATTTAATGCAAATGTGCTTGGATTTGGCAAAGATATATTAAGCCTGTGCATTTTTGGAAATAAGCTCATTAATTTGGGGGACCTTTGGTCCATGGCTTGATTTAGGTGATTTCATGGTGTTTGGACTGGTAACTAAGTCCAACTAATGGAATGTGCTTTGATTTGGCAAAGATATCTTAAGCATGTGCATTTTTATAAATAATATCCCTTACTTTTGATTTAATGCAAATGTGCTTGATTTGGCAAAGATATCTTAAGCATGTGCATTTTTGGAAATAAGATCCCTTAATTTGGGGATGGATTTGGCAAACTCAGGGCATCCAGAAGAATCTATCACAACAATTTAATGCAAATGTGTTTTGATTTGGCTAGTCAGGGCATCCAGGGGAATCTGTCAAAGCAACTTAATGCAATGAGGTTTAGTTTTGGTAAGGGGGGAACCCAGAGGAATCCATCACAACAATTTAATGCAAATGTGCTTTGATTTGGCAAAGATCCGAACCCAGAGGAATCCATCACAACCATTTAATGCAAATGTGCTTGGATTTGACAAAGATATCCTAAGCATGTTAATTTTTGGAAATAAGATCCCTATATGTGCTTTGATTTGGCAAAGATATCTTAAGCATGTGCATTTTTGGAAATAAGATCCCTTAATTGGGGGGACTTGGATTTGGCAAAGATATCTTAAGCATGTGCATTTTTGGAAATAAGATCCCTTAATTTGGGGATGGATTTGGCAAAGATATCTTAAGCATGTGCATTTTTGGAAATAAGATCCCTTAATTTGGGGGACCTTTGGCCCATGGCTTGCTGGCCGGCCAGCCAGGGGGAGGTGGCTAGGAGCTCAGGGAACCCATAGGAATCCATGACAATGATTTGGCAAAGATATCTTAAGCATGTAACCATCACAACAATTTAATGCAAATGTGCTTGGATTTGGCAAAGATATCTTAAGCATGTGCATATTTGAAAACAGGTTAATTTGGGGGACCTTTGGTCCATGGCTTGATTTAGGTGATTTCATGGTGTTTGGACTGGTAACTAAGTCCAACTAATGGAATGTGCTTTGATTTGGCAAAGATATCTTAAGCATGTGCATTTTTATAAATAATATCCCTTACTTTTGATTTAATGCAAATGTGCTTGATTTGGCAAAGATATCTTAAGCATGTGCATTTTTGGAAATAAGATCCCTTAATTTGGGGTGGATTTGGCAAAGATATCTTAAGCATGTGCATTTTTGGAAATAAGATCCATTAATTTACCTTTGGTCCATGGCTTGATTTAGGTGGTTTCATGGTGTTTGGACTGGTCACTAGGTCCAAATAATGGCTGTGGGGGAGGATTTGGCAAAGATATCTTAAGCATGTGCATTTTTGGAAATAAGATCCCTTAATTTATGGGAACGGTCCATGGCTTAATTTAGGTGATTTCATGGTGTTTGGACTGGTCACTAAGTCCAACTAATGGATGTGGTGGTATTAATTTGGTGGCCTTAGGGTGGTGAGGTCACATTTAGTGTATGGGTCCATGTGGGTGCAAATGATCAAAACTTGGGTTTGAACTAGGTTATCTAGGTCAATTGGCTCAATTTATTGTTGAATTTGGTGTAGATGATCATAAGGAACAACTTTGGTGAAGGATGGAAGTGGTTTTGATCTCAATTGGAGGGTCAATTTGAGGGAATTTTGAACTTTAATCAATTTTGTCATGTTGGGCTAGGCTTGGGTTTAGCTTAGGTTAGCCTTGAGCTAAGTCTAAATTGATTGCTGTAAATGGTCAATAGTGACCTCATGAAGAGTTTTCAACATGAATTGGATGCCAGTTTGGAGGTTAAGGCAATCAATTGGGTGAAATTTTGGGACTTAGCCATTTTGGGGCTAAATTTGGGAATTTTCGATTTAGGCCAAAATCAAATGGATTTGAGGCTTCACCAATGTCAATTGATGGTTGATTTTGATGTATAGGAATGTCATAAAGATTTTCCAAGATTAATTGAGGCCACCTGGCTAGGCTATGGGTTCAATTTGGTGAGATTAAGTCATACGGTAAAAATTAGGGTTTTGACCAAAATCAAAATTGGGCTCAAATCATGGACCAATTGAGCTTGGATTTGGTTTAGTTTGGTCATATAAAAAGTGAATTTGAGTTTAAGATTGGAATTTGGGTCAATTGAGATCAAATTAGTGGACATTCGAGTTGGATTTGGGGAAATTTTGGTCTTTAAGGGGCAATTTGGAGATTTTGCATAAAATGGTCAAACTGGCCAAATTGGGTCACGTAATAGTTGAGAAAAATGAAATTGGGAATATTTTGGATTTATTGGTATTTTCTGGGAATTTTTGGAATTTTTGGGATTTTGGGTCAAAGAGGGGTATTTTGGTAATTAGGGGGTGTTTTAGGGGTAAAAGGCAAAGATGAGTATTTTGGTAGAGTTAAGGTACCAATCATCACCAATAAGCCATGGACCAAAGGAAACCCCATTTTGGGTCCACTACATAGTGGTCTTAGCTAAACTATAACCCTAGGGCTAGTAGGTTTAGGGGACCATCTACATGAGTATCCTAAAAGATCAAGGGATCTAGGCCAGAAATTTGAGTTTAGGGTTGTGAGTGATTGTGGGTACAGATAAGTGTAGTGAGTGCCTTAGCTCTAGACCAACACCCAAGGTCAACCCTAAGGTCCAGCAATCCTAAGGGTGACTCATCTTGAGTTTCCCCCACAGTGACCCCACCTACTAAGTATTTAGAGGTTGAGAGCAACATGTGGAACTTCAAGTTGAGTGGAGAAGGGGGTAGAGTTTCTAATGGTGAGGGTTCCCTGTCTAGTTTTCTAGGAATAGTCAACTGGAAGAGTCCTATGGCTAGACCCTAGGCTACTAAGGTGGAAAAAACTAAACCTCAACCAAAAATGAGGTCAACACTCTCCTAGGAAATGTAGAAAGAAGAAATCTCTCACTTTTCTCCTTCTCCAACATATTTAACGAAGACATCACACTTAATCTCACCACAAAAACTCTAAACTCTTAATGAAAAATTGCTAATAGACTTTTGAATGGTGGTGGAATGAAGATGGAAAAAGTGTATGGAGGTGAGGTGTGGCGAAAATGAGCAAGTAGGGATGAGGAGGAGCACCTTTTCTAATCAATTTTTTTTCCCAAATAGAGCCTAGAGTCGGTTCTCTAATAGGTGCATCCAAAAGCTCTTCAAAAAGAATCCAAATTCTTTAAATCTTTGAGAAATAGGGTCTGAACCGACGTTGGCACCGTTGGCGCCAAAGTCCATTTAATTAAATCTGTCCTCTCTGTCAAAAGGCACCGTTGACGCTGAGTAAAATCCATCAGCCGTTCTGCAAGTATGCACCGTCGGCGCTGAGTATTTCTTTAAAAACGTCATTTTGACTCCAAATTCCATCCTTTTGCTTCCTTTTTCCTTCAAGTCCTAAAAATCAACAACCTGCAAGAAAACACAAAAATATCTTCCATTAAAGTGCAATATCCTTGAAAATTAATATAAAATATGGATCTAAAAATGCATATTTTTTAGTGTATCAAAATCCCCCAAACTTACATGTTATTTGTCCTCAAGTAACTCCTCTATTACATAAAAATATGACTTATGGTAAAGAATTTAACTACTAGATTTCCATATTTTATTCTACTAAGCATAATTGCATAACTTAAGAAAAATTCAAAACAACTCCAATTAATACTAAAGGTATAAGAATATTTAGCAATCAAGTCTAAGACTTCTGATTCTCTATTCTTTTCAAGAAAAAACTGTAAATTGTCATATTAAAGTCACTTAGAATATTCATATGAAAAAGAACTTCATAAAAATTTACTAGTAAATAAACTAATACTCAAATAAAAGTTTAAAAAATGTAGTCAAGTCTTCTTCTTTAAGTTGATTAAAGTGTAGCCAATTTTTAATTAGGCATTTCCTCTAGCTTCTCCTCATATCTTTTTTTTTCTTTTTAAGATCATTTTCAATCCTTTTTCTTTTATTTTCTATTTCTATGTGAGGATTACTATATTTGGATAGCTTTTAATGATTTTGAACTTTACTATCCTCCTCTTAAAGTTAATAACATTTCGCATTCCTTCACTTAACAAATTTATATTAGTTTAAAGATTTCATAAGGTTTAATTTTTTTCTTTTTACATGAATCTCGAAGATTTCTAATACTTAAAAAAATATAAATTTCTTTACCCAAAATGAAAAATATAGTATTATTCTCTTATAGCAAATATCTTAATCTCTCAAAGTAACCTTAATTATTGAAAATTTTTACTTAAGCTTACTATGTACTTACAAACTTAAATATAGTTATCTAAAGTTAACCTCTAATACCAAATCTCATGTTGAATTAAAAGTTTTTGAAAATATAGCTAAGTGAGGACAAATAAAATTAAGTTTTTTTCTTTTAAATTTTTTTTTTCTTTGCCCCCCTCCCTCAAACATAAACTTTTATAAGATTTAGCATGAAGAACTGAAAAAATAAAAGGTGGAAGAAAACATTAAATACATAAAGAAAAGACTTACCTGTTGAAGGTTCTGATTTTTGAAACTTAACTCTGAAATATTGCAAGTGCTAATATGAAAATATACATGACTTAAAACATTCAATTACACATAATACATATTAAATCTGCCGAGAAAGAGTTAATTACAATAACAAAATTCTAAAACTAACAACAGAACTAAACTTTATTTCATATAAGAGATAGTTTTATAATTTTGTAGTTCATAACATAACAAAATAGAGTCTCACAATCTAATAATAAAAAGTCTCAACAATATAACAAAAGCAAATATTAAAATAAGAAAGTACAATCAAACATAAAACTAAAAAAAAAAAGATAAAACTAGAAATCACCAATCACCATCTTCTTCTTCTTTTTCCACATTCAAATTCTATCGTTGATATGAAGTAGGGACAGGGTGAGTAGGAAACTGAACTGAGTGATCACCCATCATATATTTGACCATCGCATCATCATAAGCAACATCATATTTGAACTTTTGTTTAATTAATTCATTAGTATGAGCCTTTTTGGCCTCCATGTTTTTCATTCTATGATCCATTCTCAAGATATCACCCTATTGGATCATCATTTGGTCCAATAGTTCTCGAAGAGTAGGGTCCCTAGAAGTAGGGGTCCTCAAAGTAGAAGGAATATCTATGGTCTTACTTCCAGACCTCCATCCAACATGAGATTCTATGTCTTTATATTGGCAGGCCCAATAGGATTTAAAGGCTCAATCCTCTCTTCCTCAAGTCCAAAATCAGCTCCTGTCTGTTCACATAGTGTGAAAATAAATGCAAGGTGTACGAATCCACTAGTGGTCTCTCCCAAAGCAATAGATCTAGTGTTCATATAAATAATAGAGCCTACATTTATCCTCATCACCTGTTGGATACAGTAGTTCAGGATGGCTCTATCCTTTCTCACCTCACTATGATGATTTGTTGGTATCATTCTTCCAAAAATAAAAGAATGTCAGACCTTAGATACTACACTAAGCATAGAAAAAGGAAAGTTTACTTTAACTTCATTTTTCACTTTCCATGTTCCTCTTCCATCAGTAAGAAAATAAATAACCTCATCTAAGGCCTCATTCATAGCAGAAAATGATTTATACTGGCACTTGTACACATCTTCTAAATGATAATATTCATTAATCTTAATTGGAGTAAACTCCACCATTTTCCAATGAACAAAAATAAAGTCATTAGAAGCCTCTGTAAAATTTGCGTAGAACTCCAACTACACCAAAAATAGCTTTGACAGTAAAGTAATAGAAATTTTCCCACTATCGAGCATTGATTAATCGTTTGACTTCTCCTCCCAGATTTTTAAATCCACGATCTAGAATTACTTTTTTATTTACAATTAGACTATTAAATCGAACACTAGCCCTGATGCTGACAAATTTTTGTTCATCATAATGTACTTTTCTTTTTTCCTTTACTCATTGTTGACGTCATGGTATATCTAAGATAAATTTGATAAAAATTTGAATAAATTCCCAAAATTCTGAAAATCACAATATAATACTCTTTAAACTAAAATCTACTAATTAAGACTTCTTCACCAAAGGATTTTCTCAAAATCTCTTTAAAAAATCCAAAATTTTTGGATCTCGGTAATGTGAGATAAATCCTTGGTGAAAATCTAAATTTTTTTGCTTAAAGTGTAGCTCTTACCTAGAGAAGATGAAACTTAAAGTTCATTTCCCTTGAAATTGCCCCAAATCCAAGCAAATGCGAGCCCTATGTGGAAAAATCGAAGGTTGAAGGTGACTCAAAGGGTAAAAATGACGTTTTACTCTGCAAATGGTGAATTTTAAGGAGTTTAAACTAATCTCGGGTCGAGGGCGCCGTCGGCGGCTCTGGCGCCGTCGAAGCTAAAGGCTAAAAATTTCAATTTCAGATTTTTGAAATTTTCAATTTTCTTTCAATTTACTCCAAAGTATTTTTAGTATTTTTAAATACAAATTTTTATCTAACAATAATTCACAAACAAAGATTTTCACAAACAACAACAAACTAACTTTTATATATGAAAATACTTTTAATAAAAATACATTTTTGTAATCACACTTTTATACTCATATAGCAAACTAAATTATAAATCAGCGTCAAAATCAACCCACAACACTAAACGCTGACAAAAAACTAAACACGCTATCAAAGTTTATAATCTAAAGAAAAGCAAACTAAATCAAATCCACACAATAACATTAAATACATAAGCATTTTAAACAAGTGGAGAGTTCAAATTCTTCAATTATTCTACCTCTTATTCAGTGCTTTCTCCTCCTCTAATATCTCCTATAGACTAGTAATGAATTTACAAATTGTAGAAGGATCGGTACTGGAATAGATTAGTCGAATTGTCTTTGATCCTTCTTTTTTCCTTAAACATCCGAAGTAATCCTGCTTCAAATGTTCCAGTATGATCGAAATTCTCCTTCATCCTCCAATCTAAGTGATTTAAAAGGTACTTAAGATCTCCTATTGCTTTCGTAATACGCTGAAGTTCTCTTTCAATTTTCTTCAATTCCATTTCCAAAGCAAGTGCACTTCAAACTATTGGTGGCATCAATGGAGTTGAAGCATGTGATGAATGATCCAAGATAACATCTAATGCTTCATTCTGAATCCTAACATAAGTATCATCAATAGGAATCATGGGCTCCCAAGGTAATAAAACTTTTTCCCAACTTTCAAATGAAACTTGGACTTGAATGCAAAGTAGGAAAATTGTGGAAGGATGCCCCAGTCCATAAATTGGCCCATTCGTAATAATGCCCATAATAGATATAAAAATGATAGACCCTACAACAATTAGTTTTTCCATTTGAATGCAATAATTTAAAATAGCACTTTATTTGGTGACTATACTAATCTTCATAGTAGGGAGTAATTTTGCAAGAATGAAGAAATGCCACTACTTTGATATTAGATTAAGTGATGAAGCAGAGAAACTAACATATCCCTTAATCTTTTTGGTTTGAAGATCAGGAGGTTACCAAATGACTTTCTCAATCTTGTTTTGTCTTTTGGTTAGAGTGGTCTGAGGCAAGCTGATATTAGGGAAGTTTTGAGATGGATCAGCTTGTTTAAATAGGAAACACAGTTTCTAGTAACCTTATTATGTTGAATATTCATGTCTTCATGTTTTATGTTGTTCCTGCACATCCGCAAGAACCAGGCCACAATAAAAGGAATAGACTCACCTTTTTACTTTTCGAGCTGTGTCATCCATCATTGAGAATTGACCTGTCCTTGTCCAAGCTCTCAACTTTAACTTTAGTAAGGAGTGCTTTCTACACCTCTTGAGCAAATTCGCATTTAAAAAATAGGTGATCATTGTCCTCTTTAGATCTCTGGCAGAGATAGCATCTAAGAAGCCCTCTTAATCTTTTCAGTTTAAGAATATCATCAGTTGGCAAAAAGGTTGTTGAAGAATCTCCAACAAAAGAAGGATATGGAGGGGGATAGATACCTTTTCCAAATGACTTAACCCCAAGGGACTTGATCCTAACAACAAAGTTTGGCATAGATGGCTTTTGTCAAGCTTTGGTTAGCATAGCTATG
This sequence comes from Phalaenopsis hybrid cultivar, assembly GCA_002079205.1. Lineage (NCBI taxonomy): Eukaryota > Viridiplantae > Streptophyta > Magnoliopsida > Asparagales > Orchidaceae > Phalaenopsis > Phalaenopsis hybrid cultivar. Next base: position 116,577 of record JXCR01137293.1, on the reverse strand, counting down.
TCAGATAATCCTGTCTCTTCTGCCCCTACCAAAAACAACCTTCATGACTTGAGATAAGTGGGGCTCTTGCAGAATGGATTGGAGCTCAATAACAGACCAGGAGTCCCCTTCCCAAGGATCACAAACTGAGAGTTGAGAGTTGAAGTCAGAAGGGGGGGCCTAGCCAGTTCTTAAGACACCAAAGGTCAAGCCAAAAGCTCACTTTACCATTCCCCAAATCCCATATGTACATATCTTCAGCAAGGTGTCTAGTTTTAAGCATATGAGTCCAAATTTCAGAGTCCCCTAGATTTTTGGAAATGAGAGATGGATGCTGGCCCTCGCAATATTTTCTATACATGAACTTAGCCCACAGGGAAGTTTGGGTTCTAAAATTAATCCACATCTTACAGAAATTAATCTGTGTGATTTGTTGGAGTGCCTTGAACCCCATCCCACCTGCTATTATTGGTTTAGCTGCCTTCTGCCAAGAAGCCTAGTGGAGCTGTTGTCTTTGACCAGCCCATAAGAATCTGTTAAAGACTCTCTCCAACTAAATTTGAATTCTTTTCTTCAGGTAGTTGGTTTGAAGAATATATGAGGGGAAGGTAATTAGGATGCTTTTGAGAAGAGTGACTCTACCCCCATTTGACAGGAAAGAATGTGACCAGCTGGATAAGGTTTTCTGAATTTTATGAAGAAACCTCATCAAATTGGGTCATTTTAGATCTCCCCCAAGTGAGTTGGACCCCCAAATATGAGTCCCTGGCAATAGAGAAGCATTGTAATTTGAGACCCAATGTTTGTAAGTGGAAGAAGCCCTCTTGTTAAATATAAGGTGGCAGTTAGTAGGGTAAAACTCCATCCCATAATAGTTCTAAAATTGTTGCAGGCATTTATAAACTTTTTTAACTACGTTCTTATGAACATTAGAGAATACCATGATATCATCAACATACATGAGGTGGGAAATAACTATATTAGATTTGTGATGAAATCTGGAGTATTGTTAATTGAGAATGTTTTTGTCAAGCATTCTAGAGAAGTAATCCATAACAATAATAAAGATAGTGGGAGAGAGCGGGTCACCTTGTTTGAGCCCTCTGGTAGCAGTGAAAGAACCCCAGGCTTTGCCATTGATAAGGATAGAGTGTTTGTTGTTTATGAGCCACCTGTGGATGAGTTTACTGAATTCAGGTTGAAATCCTCTAGCTGCAAGAATCCCCAGAATGAAATTCCATTCAATGGTGTCATAAGCTTTTTTAATATCTAATTTGTAAATTAAATTTTTCCCTCTACTAATTTTATCTAAATCTAGAATGTGTTCTTGTGCCAGCAGCACATTATCAGTAATGGATCTTCCTTTAATGAAAGCACTCTGATTTGGGCAAATAATCCTGTCAAGATGAGGTTGGAGTCTTCTAACTATGATCTCGCCTATGAGTTTACCTATGACAGATGTGAGGCTGATAGGCCTGTAGTGTTCCCAAGTCTTATGCAAATCACCTTTAGGGGTTAGCATAATAGAAGTGTCTCCAAAATAGATAGGTAGATTAATCCCCCTGAAGAAGCTCGTGACTGCCTCTACTACCTCCTTCTTAATAATGTGCCAAGACTTTTTGTAGAAGTCAGCAATAAAACCATCAAGGCCAGCTGCTTTAGAGCTCTCAATTGTGTTTAAGGCATCCCAAATTTCCTCATCAGAAGGGGGTTCAGTAAGATTAAGCTTATTGATTTAATTAAATTCTTCAGTAAAGTAATCTTCATAGTCAGTATTAAGATCAGCTAAAGAGTTCAGTAGGGAGTTATAGTACATAACAACATCCAAAGCAATAAGTTCGTTGTCATTAATCCATCTTCCCTAAGTAGAGTAAATAGAGTGTATGGTATTTCACTTCCTCTTATAACTTAAATAAGCATGATAGAACTTACTGTTCCTATCACCTTCAGTAAATATGTTAATAGAAGCTTTCCGTTTGAGTAACATATCTTGTATGTCAATAGCATTAAGCACATTAGTCTGGGCATTAAGCAGATCTATCTCAGTGGCAGTATTATTCTGAACAGCAGCCTCAAGTTTTTCAACTTCCTTCTCAGCAGATAAGGCATTGGAAAAAACATTCCTAAGAGTCTCCCAACCCCACCTCCTTAAAGCTTTGCTTGTTTTCAGATGAAGAAGGCTGAGCTTGATGAAAGGGTCAGCATGATCAATTCCCATCCAATTAGAAGCAACACAGCTGATGAAAAGAGGGTGAGTAGACCATATATTAAGGTATCTAAAAGGGGGGTGATATGAGGTAGTGCTAAGGTAAGTAATGGTTATAAGAAGTGGTCGATGATCAAAACCATTGAGGGTTAGGTGGGTAACAAAGGTTAGGAGGTGTTGTTTTTTGCGATTGGTCATTCACTAACACCCTGTCAAGTCTTTCCCACAGGAGACCCATTTTCCAAGTGAAATTAGGACCCTAAAAACCCAAGTCAAACAAACTAGCTTGCTGAATTTGATCATTGAAGAAAGTCATTTTGGACAGATTTGGAGGTCTCCCCTCAGATTTCTCTGTTGCAGTAGTGATACAATTAAAATCTCCCCCTACCATCCAGGGAGAGTTCATGTTTGTGCCGATGAGATGTAGGCCCTCCCAAAGCTCTTGTCTATCTACTTTGAGACTTCCAACATAAATGAAGGTTGCATACTCCAAATAGACTTAAACTACAAGTGAAAGATGTATGAACTGTGAATGGTCAACAAGAATGCTCCATTGTATGTCTTTCCTACAAAAGAACTAAACTTTGTTATTCTTGTTGTCATAGTGAGAAAAACCATAGAATTTGTTAATAATTCTAAGGGAGTTTTGCTGAACCATTGGTTCAATTATAGCAAAACACCATAGTTTATATTTTTTGTTGAGATAAATCAGTCTTATTAAAGACTGGGGATGGAAAATGTCCCTTATATTCCAACAAAACATGTTAATCATTAAAGGGATTGAAATGGAGGGAAAGTTGAGATCTTGATCTAGTCCTTCCTCTAGAAGGAGGAGGTCCTCTCATCTTCAAACCACCTGTGCTCCCATTATTTCCATCCTTTAGTTTCTGAACTTCTGATAGAACCTTTTTCTTCTTCTTAGATTTCTTTGTTTGTCATTCCTCTTCCAATAGTAGTTTCATCTCAGCTATGTCTTTCTTCTCATGGGCATCTAAGACAGGAGTATCTTCCTGGTTAATCTACCTAGATGTCTCTTCTACATCTAGTGGAGCTGTTAGGGGAGTTATAATATTTATTTGATTCTCCTCGTCCCTAAGGTGTCTGGGGAAAATGTTAGTTGGATCAGTGGACCCAAAAGGAGCTGTTGAGCTTCTGGGTGAATCCACCATATCCTCAAAATTCCCAGCTGAAAGGGGTTCCATACAAACTGTAAGTTCTGAGGGGATAGGCTGATTAATCTTTTCCTGAGTTGACACATTCTTCTTTGGGGGAGGGTGAAGCCTGAGGCATCTATCTTTGGTGTGTCCAAACATCTATCAGTGGCAACAATAGTATGGTTTCTATTCTAAAACCACCTTCTGTCAGAACCCCTCTTTTTCATTACCAAACCAGAGCTCTTTAATTTCAGGGAGGGTTACATCTCTTTCTATAAGGATTCTAGCTAGGGGAGGTCTAGCTTTGTTGTATGTGGGAGCATCAACCTTCAGAGGTCTCTCTATTGCACTTGAAATATTAAATAAAGCATTGAGATTTAAATATTGAATTGGGAGGCCAGACAATTTAAACTATAGAGGAACTATAGGAGGTTCCTTGCTAGGGTCAAGATCAGGGTCCCACTTCAAAATTTTCATGGTGCTGCCTCCAATTTGAAGTGCTTATTTTGTAAAGTCTTGCATAGTCTTCCTCCCCTGAAAGTTGGATAAGAAGATGTCTTCCAACTAGTATTCCAATCTACCAATCTCCAGTGAATTTTAAAGATGCAAAGCAATTCCTGACTAATTCCATTTCAGGGTGGCCAAGAAGAAATTTTCCTACTAAGGTGAATTTCACTTGTTCATTTTGGTTGTGGATTTCATGTGGTGAGAAATAAACACCTGGTTCTCCTTCCTTAATACCCAAAGGATGAATGCAAGGGCTGTTACCTTTTCCAGCAGTAGTGTCATGGAAGTTCTGTGGAAAGGCTAAATGATTTGGATTACTAAGATATGTAGTGGACTTGCCTACCAATCAAACATAAGTGGCCTTACCCCACTAAGCATCAGTTTCTATGTCTATGGGGGTACCCATAAACTCTAGGAAAACAAGCTCAAAACAACAACACCAGCAAATCACGAAGAATGACATGAAAACCTTTGTGTGTTCAACACAAGCTAGAACACACAAAAGGGCCCAAACTTTCAGAAAACAACATCAAAGGGGAGATGGTTTCCTCCAAAAGAACCAGAATGAGCTGGCCAAAACCAGAAGAAACCAAAGGAACAGTGAAAGCAGGCCAAAACCAGAAGAGACCAATGGAATAATAAAATCCACCAAAGTACTAGGAAAAAGAGTTCGAGAAGCTGACTCCCAATGCCAAAGGAGAAAAAAAGTAGCACCCTTGAAGAGATAGTAGCAGCACCACCCTCTGAAACCCCCACAGCAGAGCATCATCCTACCAGAAACCCTAGTAGAGCCCTTTCTCCTCCAGGCGCCAGNACACATTAAAAATTTCAACTTCTAATGTGTAATTTAGAGATATTTCATTTCTTCTAGAAATATTTCCTACTCATTGGCATCAATCGCATGTTTTAATATATTCATTAACATCTCTAAAAAGAGTAGACCAATAAAATCTGGCTTGCAAAATCTTATATGCAGTTCTATTTATTCCAAAATTTCCTCCAAATTTAGACTCATGGCATCTTTCAATTATCTATTGAGTTTCCTCATAAGGCACACATCATCTAATAATTAGATCTTTACATTATTTATATAAATATGGGTCATCCCAAAAATATAATATTGAATCATATATGAATTTCTTTAGTTCTGAATTTTTAATATCAGGTGTTATGATATCACTTACAATAAAATTTACTATATCAGCATACCACGGTACATTCATTTCATCAATACTTTATGATTGTTCATTTAGGAAATTTTCCAAATTTTCATTGGAAAAATTAGTTAATATTTTTCTTTTAAGTCTAGATAAATGATCAACTATTTGTATCTATCTATTTACCTTTCTATCAACTATAGTAAAATCAAACTCTTGTAATAGAAGTATCTATCTATGTAATTTTGGTTTGGAATCCTTGTTTTGCATCAAGTACTTAATAGCAGAATGATCAATATGCACTATTCATTTAGTTCCAATCAAGTAAGGTCTAAATATATCAAAGGCATAAACAACAGCTAATAACTCTCTTTCAGTAGTAGTGTAGTTAATTTGAGAATCATTTAGAGTTTTACTAGAATAATATATTACTTTAAAAACTATGTTGTGCCTTTCTCCTAAAACAGCCCGAATAGCAAAATCACTAGTATCACACATTATTTAAAATGGTTTTTCCCAATCAAGTGGAACTATTTATAGGTGTAGTGATTAATTTTTCTTTCAATAATTCAAATGCTTTTATGCATTCCTCATTAAATTCAATTTTTGTATCATTTTTAAAAGTTGGCATAATGGCTTAGTTAGTTTCAAAAATTTTTTGAGGTAGCACTTGTAGAATCCAACATGTCCCAGAAAACTTCTTTTGTAGAAGGTGGTAATTTTTCAATAACTTGAATTTTTGCATGATCTACTTCCATGACATTTTCAGAAATTTTATGCCCAAGTACAATACCTCCTGTAACCATAAATTGACATTTTTTCCCAATTTAATACTAGGTTAATTCTTTCACATACTTCCAAAACTTTTTCTAAATTATTTAAACATAATTTAAATGAAGTTTCAAATAAAGAAAAATCATCCATAAACACTTCCATTCCATGTTCAATAAAATTGCCAAATATTGACATCATATATCTTTGAAATGTTGCAGGTGCATTGCATAGTCCAAAATGCATTATACGAAAAGAAAATGTTCCATATGGGCTTGTACATGTTGTTTTCTCTTAATCCTCTGGACCAATTAGAATTTGGTGATACCCGATATATCCATCTAAAAAGCAATAATATTTATTTCTAGCCAATCTATTCAACATTTTGTCTAGAAAGGGTAAAGGAAAGTGTTCTTTTATGGAGGTCATCTTTAAATTTCTATAGTCAATACAAATTTGCTAACCAGTAACTTATCTTATTTGAATTAATTCATTTTTCTCATTTTAATCAACGATAACTCCTCCTTTCTTCGGGACACAGTGAATTAGACTTTCTTCAAAACATACTGAATTTAAAATATGATATATAATTCAAGCATTTAACCATTTTAAAATTTATTTTTTAACAACTTCTTTCATTATTGGGTTTAATCTCCTTTAAGGATCAGCTTCAAGTTTTTATTGTTCATCTAATAGAATTCTATGCATACAAATAGAATGATTAATTCCTTTAATATCTGCTAAAGTCCATCCAAAAGCCTTTTTATATCTTTTTAACATTTCTATTAATTTTTGTTCTTGAATTTCAGTTAGCTAAGAAGATACAATAACAGGAAATGTAGATGACTCGCCTAAGAATACATATTTCAAAATGGGCAGGTAATATCTTCAGTTCAAGTTCAGGTGGTTTAATACTTGAAGGAACAAGATTTTTATTATCATTTTCCATCAAATCTAAAGTTTCAAATTTATCCTGAATATAATTTAAATCTTCAACTATCATTTTATCCTTGTTCTTAAAAAATTCTTCTTGCTTTAATTTATCTTTAAACTCTTCCTTAAATTGCTCATTACTCAAATAATTAGTTAATTCAATCCTAAAACATTCATTGTCTGTTTCTATTGCAGGATATTTCATAACTTTTGCAATATTCAATTTTACTTCTTGATCATTAACTCTCACTATTAATTGTCCTTTTTGCACATCTATCACAGCTCTCCCTATTGCAAGAATTGGTCTCCCTAAAATAATAGGAATCTCTTTATCTTCCTCTGTATCTAATAGTATAAAGTCTAGAGGGAAGATAAATTTATCCACTTTTACTAATACATCTTCTATAACTCCTTATGGATAATTTATTGATCGATCAACTAACTAAAGAGTTACAGTAGTAAACAAATCTCTCCAAAATCTAAACATTTAAAGATCGATAGAGGCATAAGATTGATACTTGCTCTAAAATCACATCAAGTTTTTTCAAAAAACTTTTCACCAATAGCACAAGGTATAGTAAAACTAGCAGGATCTTTTAGTTTTTCAGGAAGCTTTTTTGAATAATAACACTACGCTCTTCACTGAGTGCAACGGTCTCATGATCTGTAAACTTCCTTTTCTTGTTTAGTATATCTTTCATAAACTTCACATAACTTATCATTTGCTCCAAAGCTTCAACGAAAGGAATGTTTATCGTTAATTTCTTAAGGATTTCAAAAATTTTTTTAAATTATTTATCTTTATTCTTCTACTTCATTCTTTGAGGAAACAGAGGTAATGATTTTTCTAAATGACCTTGTATTTGTTCATTTTCATTTTAGTCACTTTCCATTTCTTCCTTCTCTTCATCAACTCCTGTTTCTCTTTGGATCCTTGTTTCAACTTCTTTTCCACTTCATAATTAAATAGCTTTAATTTGATCCTTATTTTGATCTTTTGGATTAACTTCCACAGTACTTAGAAGAATTCTAGAAGGTCTGTTACTGAGCAATAGCAATATGTCCTATATTTCTAATATCAGGCCCTTGATTTTGTACTTGATTTCCCATGTTCAACATTAATTCTTCCATTGTGAACTTCCTTTCCTTAACTTGTGGCTTAGGGTTATAGTTAAATCTCAGAGGATAATAAGGTAAAAAATTATGATTTTCTTGGTTGTTCAAATTTTTAGAGGGATTCATTGAATTGTTATAATTATTCCAAATAAATTTAGGGAGATTTTTCCATGCAAGGCTATAATAATTAGAATAAGGATTGTTATTTTGATTATTTATAACATTTAAAGTTTCATAAGATGATTGAGTATCAATTATTTGCCCTTGTGAATTTTCCTCTAATATTGGGGGTATTTGAGAATAGTTCACTCCAATTTGATCAATCTTTTTTGAAGTAGTAGCAATTTGAGTAACTAAAATAGACTTTGCATTAGGCTTATGAATACTAGCTACTCTCTTAGCATTTACCCTTTCAGAGGGCCATTGAAAATTATTAGTAGCCATTTCTTTGATTAAAGAGTATCCTTTATCAAAAGGTTTTGACATTAGTGATCCACCGGCAGCAGCATCTATAATAGATCTAAATAATCCTACTATTCCATTATAAAATATTTGAATTATAACCAATCTGGTAAAGCATGGTGTGGACATTTTCTAAGAAGATCTTTAAATCTTTCTGAGGCTTCATATATCAATTCCCCTTCAATCTAATAAAAAGATGTAATATCATTTCTAAGCTTAGCGATTTTTGAGGGTGGAAAATATTTGGGCAAGAATTTTTAGGATAGCTCCCCCCAAGTTCTGATAGATCCAGTTGCTAATGAATTTAACCAATATTTGGCTTTATCCCTTAATGAAAAAGGAAAAAGTCTAAGCCTAACAGCATTATTAGACATCGTGTCATATTTAAAAGTAGCACAAATTTCCAGAACACTAACAAGATGTAAGTTAGGATCTTCGGTCGGTGTTCCTCCAAACTGATTTTTTTGTACCATTTGGATAATAGTAGGTTTAAGCTTAAAATGAATTAGCAGCAACATCAGGATTTTGAATAGTCAAGTGAAGTTCATCTGCTGTCGGATTAAAATAATCTTTTAAAGGTCTTTGTTGATTTTCATTTATTTGATTATCTTAGTTATTCGTCATTTTTTTTAAGTTTTTAATTTATTTTTGTTGCTTTTGAATTTTTCTAATAGTATGATCTAATTTTGATTGTCAGGTACTAATCCTTCATATCCAATATTTTGTATAAACAAATATGATAAGTAAAGAAAATATTCTTAAAAATACTCTTAAATATATGGTTATATTTATATTTTTTTTTATTTTTGATTATATAATTTTTTGATATTTTGTATATTTTATCTCCAAATTTCCTAATTTACCAAATTTTTTTAGTTTACACTTACCTTCTCCGGCAACGACGCCAAAAACTTGATCCGCATAAAATATAGTTGTGTAAAATTTATATAAGCTTGACTCCTCTATATAACGGTGCCAAAAGCTTGATGCAATATATATGATTAAGAAATTTAAGTAATTAATGTTGGGATTCTACGCAAGTATACGTATCGTTATCAAGTAATAAAGGACTTTCTATTTAAGCTCTGAATATTGATCCCACGGGAAAGGTTAATATATAAAATGAATGATTAACTAGGAAATTCATAGAAATCAAATGAAATTACTTTCACTAATTTTGAATGTGTAAGACGCAAAAAAAACTAAATTATTTAACTACTAGCAAAACTCAAATGCAAAGATTAAAATAGTAACTACTAAACTATTAAACTATTGAACAGAAAAATTATGTAACTATGTTTATGTGATGAAGATTTTCTTATGTGAAAATTCATCTTTCCCACTACAATGAGATTTTGGTAAAATTAGATGACATAAATGGTTTTAATATGTATTTTGTCAAACAGAAGCAATTTTAAATCTCTACCCTGATATAGTGTTATAGAAAAATATTGGCTAATCCCAACTTTAGTCCCTAAATTCGTGGCTGGGCTAGGAGCATACTGGCTCCCACTCCAGAGCTCCCACTTCCCTTCACCTGAAGGCTAACTTTTGCTTTAGTTTTTAAATACTAAGACCGAATTGGGGATTTTAGTCTGTCTCCCTAAAATCTCTAATTTTTAAATCTTCACCCAATAATATATATTTTTCTATTTATTTACACTTTATTCCATGAATGAAATTCTCCTTCTTAGAATCGAATGTGATCCTCACTCTTTTATGGAACTCATACTCCATTTCCTGGATCATATGTTTCATAACACATATTAACAGTTCAATTGGCCAGATCAAAAAGTAAATTAAGTTTAAAGTTGAAAAATCATCACAATTTATTTTATATTTTAATATTGACACATCCATATTATCTCTTCATTTCACCATATCTCAGAGTAGGAAGAAATATAAAGGAAACTACTCAGACTTCATGAGAAAGATGTAAGAAAACAAAAATTTAAGATATAAAAGAAAGTTCATACAACACAAATAAACAAATAACACTTATCTAAAACTCTTTCTAAAAGTAAATCCCAAGTAGCCTCTCCAAGGAAAGGTAGGAAGAAGAAATCTCTCACTTTTCTCCTTCTCCAAAGCACCTAGCGAAGAATTCACACTTAATCTCACCATAAGAACTCTAAACACTTAAAGAAAAATCACTAATAGACTCCTGACTGGTGGTGGAATGAAGATGGAAAAAGTGTATGGAGGCAAAGTGTGACGAAGATGAGCAAGTAGGAATGAGGAGGAGCTCCTTTTCTGATCAATTTTTGCCCCAAATAGAGCCGAAAGTCGGTTCTCCAATTGGTACATCCAAAACTCTTCAAAAAGCATCCAAATTTATCTAATCTTATAAAGACAAGGTCTGAACTGACATTGACGCCGTCGATGCCAGAGACCATTTAATTAAATCCGACCACTCTGTCAAAAGGCGCAGTCGGTGTTGCTTCTAGCATCATCAGTGCAGAGTAAAATCCATCAGACGTTCTATAAGTCTGTGTCGTTGGTGTTGCTTCTTGCGACGTCGGCACTAAGTATTTCTTCAAAAATGTCATTTTCTCTTCAAATTCCATCCTTTTTGCTTTCTTTTTTCTTCAAGTCCTAAAAATTAACAAACTGAAAGAATGCATAAAATTACCTTTCATTAAAGTGCAATATCACAAAAAATGAGTATAAAATATGGGTCTAAAAATGCATATATTTTTTATGTATCAATATTCTTCAAAGGTACTATATTTCTCCAAATGGAGGACATTAGATCTTGGGCACTCCATGAATGCTCTTATTATTGATGCTTGTACTGAAATTTCAACGTGCACATCGGGCAACTCTTGTAAAGTTCATTTGGAATTTTTGGTTGTGTCAGCTCTGTGACAAACTCCGACTCATCCTCCATGACAGGTGAACTAGAACAAGTTTCTCTCATGCACAGATCATAAAACCCCTTCTCAGGAATTAGGGTGAGCATAGTTTTTGCTTTTTCATACATCTTTTCTCCTGATGTAAGAAAACTCTATGCTTGTGACGGTTGACATTAACGCATTGCGTTCTTCTAAGTGGAGCATCTGACACTCTTTCTTCATCAGTGTAGTGATCAAGGACTGTAGATGGTTGGTTCCTTCCATTAGATGTTCTAGTGTCCCATCTTTACTCCTCTTCAATGAAGAGTCTTCTTTGGTACCAATTCTTAGCATTTATGGTAATCCGTCTTTTTGTCAGCTGTCAACTACGTTCATCAGGGGACCCTCATAGTCCAAGTTGAACTAACCAAAGTCCAAGTCAAAGTCTACGATGTTGTCCTAGGCTGCCTTTTCTTCATTCAATGCGAGATTCAAGCCACCTCAAAAAGCAAAAATCAGCTTTTGTCCCAAAATTTTTCTGCAGACGATAGAGAAACAATAGTTCATTAAAATTCAACATAAATAAGAATAAAAAAAACTAATTATTTATTTAATTTTTTTAATTTATATAGGTGCAAAATTTTTATTTATTTAATTTAATTTAGTAAAATTTGAAAATTAAAAACAAAAGAAGGAAACTAAAGTGAGTGAACTCAAATATTTTATTTTATTGAGGTTAAATTTATCACAAAATTTTGGGCCCAATCACAAATGCTGGCCAAAAAAACAACCACAGAACAAGCAATATTTCAAAAAGTTCATTTTAAGCAATGCTATGTCATGTAGTATATCTTCAAATATCAGACATTAATTGAAAACATAAACCTTTCACCTCGAGAATCCATCAGGTGGTAAGATCCTCACGAATAGACCTTTTCTATGACAAAAGGTCCCTCCCAAGTTGGTTTGAATTTTTCACCTATCTTGTAGTGTGGAAGGATAAACCTTTTGAGAATGAGTACAAGATCACCAATTTTGTATGCCCTCGGGCAAACCAATTTGTCATGAGCCTGCACCATCCTTGCTTGGTAGAGTTCCAAATTCTGTTGTGCTTCTAACTATTTTCCATCGAGACTTTCCAATTCCTTGAGTTCGAGCTTTGCACTTTTTTTATTGTAATATAATTGGTGAAGATGACTCTGAGAGAGGTTTTATGGACTTCTAGCAGAAGTACTGCCTCGGACCCATATACAACTGCATAGGGTGTACACTAAGTGGGAGTTTTGAATGTTGTCCTGTAGGCCCACAAAGCTTCTAATAGTTTATCATTCCATCCTCTTTTGTTCTTATCTAACATGTTTTTTAAAATATGTACGAGTGTTTTATTGAAGGCCTCGACCAGTCCGTTTGTAATGGGATAGTAGATCGTAACGTATTTCCCGTTTGTCCCATTCTACATGAAAAAATTATTGATCTTTGTGCTCTTGAAGGTTGTCCCATTATCAGAAATTACTCCGTGTGGAGCACTAAAATGGTAGAAAATTTGATTCTTTAAAAATTTAAGAGCAAACTGTGTTGTAACCTCCCATAACAGCATTGCTTCTACCCATTTAGGGAAGTAATTTGTATCTACAAGAATAAATATGTGTCTCTTAGAGGATGGAAAGTTGATTGGACCTATTATATCAGTTCCCTAATACTAGAATGGAATTGAGGTAACGATAGGATGTAGCACATTTGATGGTTAGTGCCACCACATGCAATTGGCAAAGATGACACCTTTTAGCTATATACATGCAATCAAATATCATTGTTGGCCAATAATATTCAAATCTTTTAATCTTCATTTCATATTTGGCCTTGACTGGTGAGCTCCACACTATCTAGCATGTACTTCTTTGAATATATTTTATGCTTCTACTCTGCCTAGACATCTCATCCAAAGTGATCCAATGATATTCTGTAGAGGACATCACTTACTAGAGCATATGACATAACTCTTCTTGTGTCATGATATTTTATAGACTTGTCTTCTGGTAGCTTTCCAATTTCTAAATATTTTATCAATGGCTTGCACCAATCTTCATTAATGTCAGCAACTGCGATCATCATTCCGTCTTCTTTTTCGACCTTGCGTAGATTGTCCAGGTTGATTCGAGATAAAACCTAACATCCTTGTACTATAATTTTGATGGAATCCTCTGGTGGAAATGCAATATCTTTAGTAAGTTTCTCTAGAGCATCGTTGTGGGCGTTATCTCCCTTAGTAATCCGGTATAGAGCCACACTAGGGATCTGCTCTAACAGCTTCATTGTGTATCGATGGTATTCCTCTAGCCTTAGCTTCAAAATTTTATATTGTATAGCAACTTATTCGATGACAAGTTGTGAATCTCCATTGATGGCAATATCTATTATATCCATTGAGATTGCCAACTATAATTCGGTGATAAATGCTTCATATTCTGCTTCATTATTTGTGCACGGCTCTGTCAGGTGATAGGAGAATCTCAACATACCCTAATATAGTGTGATGAAAATCAGTTCAATCCCTACTTCTCCTGGTATAACATTCTCCATTCCTTTGTCTTTTCTGACTGATGTAGCCCCATCAAAGTAAATTTCCCAACATCTAGCACTGGATAGCTCTATTTGTAGTATCTGCTCATTTGGTAACTCATTATTGAGAGGGAACCGAGCTGGAAGTGGGTGTGTAGTGAGAAAATATGTTAAAATCTATCCCTTGATAGTGTGGAGGGGAAAAAAGTTATATTGAATTGTAATAAAATCATAGACCGCCATGCTAAACTTTCAAAAAGTGTTGGTCTGGTCATTAAATCTTGTAATAGATTAACTTTCGGAATAAGGGTTATCTTAGGAGAAAGCATGTAATGACTAAGCTTTTTGGTAGTGAAAATTAAAGCTAAACATTGTTTCTCAATCGGCGGATACTTCACTTTCATATTTATTAGATGGAGACTCAAGTAATAGTGTTTGTTTTCCTTACCCTCATCATTGATCGGAGTTAACAGGGCTTTGAGAGAGTTGTCTAAGGCTGCAGTATAAAGTATCAATGATTTTCTTGGGATAGGGGCCTCCAAAATAGGAGGTGTCATTAAATATTGTTTAATGTCCTAAAAGGCCCACTAGCATTTCTCTTCCTAAATGAAATTCGCGTTCTTTTTCATTAATGTCGAAAATGGCAGAAACCTACTTGAGAGATTAGAAATCAAGCATCTCAGATATGCCAACTTTCCTTCGAAGGAACGTAGTTATTTTAAGGTTTTTGGTTTAGGCACTTACAATATAGCTTTAATTTTATCTGGGTTGATATCGATTCCCCTATGATAGCCAACGAATAATAGAAATTTCCCAGAGGTGACTACAAAGACACACTTTAAGGGATTCATCTTGAGATTACAATACCGTATTCATCCGAACATGATCCTCAAATCATATAAATGGTCTATCCTCTACTTGCTTTTGATGACCAACTCATCCATGTAGCATTCCACTTAATTGTGAATGAGGTCATAAAAAATTCTTGTCATTACTCGTTGATATGTTGCTCCGAAAGTTTTTAACCCGAATGACATCACTGTGTAGCAGAATATTCTGATTGACAGTCTGAATGCTGTAAGTGTTGCTTCTTTTCGAGCCATTTTGATTTGGTTGTATCTTTATGATCCATCCATGAAAGAGAAGATCTTATGTTTTGATGCAATATCTACCATCAACTCTAGTATCGGTAATGGAAATTCATCTTTTAGACATGCTTTATTTAAATCCCTGAAGTCGACACATACACGGATTTGTCCATTCTTTTTCTTAACTAGCACAATGTTGGCTAGTCATGTTGGGTATTACTCTTCCTGCACAAAGTTAGCAACTATTAACTTCCTTACCTCAACAATGACTTGTTGCTCTATCTCGAGGTGCATCCATTTGGGAGCATGTTTTGCTAAGGTCATATTTTTGTCTACCTCAATTTTATGTACTACAACTTCAGTAGATAATCCTGGCATTTCATCATAGCTCCAAGCAAACAAATCTTTAAATTCTGACAATAACTTTATCAATTCTGTAGAATCATTCTTATTGAGTAGATAACTTATAAAGGTAGGTTAGGGCTCCTCATCAGTCCCCAAGTTGATTTCTTCAATTCATCAACTATTGACTTGATCTTTTCATCAAATTTTGGCAGAGCATCATCTATTAACTGATCTTGAGAGTCATCCTATACATTGAGGCAATCTTCTTCCAATTCATTAGTAACAACCATGCAAAATTCTGAGTCATCGAATGGCCTTACATAACTAAATCCAAGACTTTCTTTTGAGTTAGAAGTTCAACTTTAACATTCCATAATTTCTCAAATAGTTGTAGCTTATCCTTTGACATTTTCTTTGGCACATATTCTAGTTAAATTAACATTTGTACATAAGGAATAAAGTTAACAAAAGTTAATTCCATCAATTCATTAGATTTCTCTTCCAAATTTACATGACTTTCAGAACTAGTAGAAGGGAAAGCACGGTAAAACTTGATTAAATTCAAATCAATACTACGAACTTCCTTGACTTCTAAACTCTCAACCTTTTGAGGGTAGATTAGAGTAAGGGCCATGGCATGCACATAGTGGTTGATCTTTTCATCCATCGACTCGTATTCACTTTTCTCAACATCTCTCAAGCAAATCTCAAACTGTGGTTTCTTCTTTTTTATCATCATCATTTCCTCCTCAGAGTTTTCTTCATTAGAACATTCTTTCATGTGGATGTTGATGGTGCCTAGTCCGTTCAATAATCATGGTGGTTCTTCCTTGTCCATGTCCCCGACCTCGATCATGGGCATATAGGATGAAAGAACCTCTACCAGCTCGATGTGAAGAAATGGTAGTAAATCACTGAAGTGGAATTAGATGGCCTTTCCCTTGTGATTCTTCTAAATCTTCCACCTCATTTGGCACAACTTTACAAAGAAAAGACGATCTTCTTTGGAGATGCATAGTAGGAGACGTCTTCGTGAATGCCAACTTCATGAACAAAAAATGGTTGTAAATCTCCTTTGACGCAATGTTCTTATCCTTATTTAAAATAATTGATGCATTGATGTAGAGATGATGGAACCATGATATGCTTGTGAATTCATGGTCGACCAAGTAGAGCATTGAAAGGGGTCTCTGCATAGATGATACGAAATTTTGCTGTTGTTACTAGCTCTCCAACTTTCATTAACAATGTAATTGATCCAAGGACTCTTTCTCCCTTTTGCTTGAATCCTCTTAGCATCATCTTATTGATTGTAAACTCTTGAGCTTCAATACCCAAGTATGCCAACATCCGTTGACTCACTAGGTTAAGTGACACTCCTGGATCTACCAAAAACTTTAGGCAACACAAATTTACTGATATTAACAAAGATGTAGAGTAATCAGTTGTGGTAGGTGGTACCGAACAACAAGTCTTCATCTGTGAAGGTTTTCCGAGGCTGTTCCTTTAATAAACAAAGTTCATCCAAGGATGTGCTGTCCAACTGAGCTAAGCAAATCTCAGGGTCAAGCAAGGTTGTAACCAAAGACTCCCTCATCTCTTTTGACAGATGATGCGGGCAGATTAGTGTGAGAATTTTGCAAACCTTTTTCAATATTACAAAAATACACAACAGAAATATTTTTTATGAAAATAATTTAGTTTTTAAAACTCTTTTTAATTTGTCAAATATTGTCTAAAATCAACACAAGTATATGTATCGCTCAAGTAATAAGGGGTTCTAATGGAGTCCTAGGTATCAATCTCACGGGGAAGTTGAAAAATCTCAAAGCAAATTATGAAAATTATTTTATAACAAAGACAAAAACAAAAGTAAAAGTAAAGTGCGAGGTTTGAAAATTAACTACTCAAGCGAATGCTAATTAAAATGTAGATACAATACTACAAAAGTTAAACTAAACTAAATACTAAACTTCCAAAAGTAAAATTAAAAAAATTAAACAAAATTTTTGTTGTGATGGAAATTTCAGATTCAAGAAAGCATCATTCCCCTTTACAATGAGTATATGGAGTGTGAAGAGATTAAAATCATTTGAAAATATATATAAAAACTGTTTTGTGCCAAATAGGAGCAATCTTGTTTTTTACCCTCTCCCAAGTGCTATAAGAAACATTGACTAATCCAGATTTTGGTCACTAATTTTGTGGTTAGGCTGGGAGGATATAGGCTACCACTCTAGAGCTCCCACTACTCCTTCCCCTAAGGGCTAACAATCTCGCATTACTTTTTAATCAACTTGACCAAATTGGGGATTTTTATTTATCACCTTAAAATCTCCAATTTTGCATCCAACAAAGTATATTTCCTTATTTATTTGCACCAAATCCCATGGATGACATACTCTCCCATGAAATCAAATGTGATTCTCCCTATATTGTAGAAATCATATCTTATTTAAGAACATATTTATCTCAAAAAGTTTTAACATTTTAATTGCCCAGATAGAAAAGGTAAATGAAGATCAAAGTTCAAATCATCACAAATTATTATCATTTAAAACCGTGGTAAGCAAAATCTATTCTTCACAAAACAATATCTCAAAGTAGGGAGAATGATAAAGAAGACTACTCAGAATTCATGAGAAGGATACGATAAAATAAGGATTTCATATATAAGAAAAAATTTACAAAAAAAAAGGAATAAAAATACAACTTATCTAAGAATCCTTCTCAGGCAAATCCCAAGTAGTTCTCTCTAAGCCTTTCTCTCTTTACTGTCACTCCTAATTCTCACTTAGAAGTATAATGAAGAAAAAATCTCTCACCTTCCCTCTACTCTTACGACCCTTGAAGAAAGTCTCCTCTTCTCTCTCTATCTCTAACTAATGCCCCCCTCTCTCTCCCTCACCACACACTTAGCCTCCTCAAGTCTTCTTCTTTTATTTCTGACTGCCTCCTTTCGAATATAATTCAAAATTCCCTCAAAAAGTCAACTCTTTTGAATTTAAGAGATATGACATTTCATCCAAAAGTCATATCCCTTCATAAAAGAACCTTCTAAAGTGTCTAGATGCATTGAATTACTCTAAGAGGTGTGTAGAATAAGTGTCCTAAAATTCACTCTTTTGGCTCCAAATTTCATCTTATTTACTATTTTTTCTCCAAATACCTAAATCTGATATACCTGCAAAAAAAAAACACAAATATACCCTTCTTTAAAGTGAAATATCTCCAAAAATAAGCATTAAATAAGTACTTAAAATAGTATATTATTTTGGTGTATCAAAATCTCCCAAACTTAAATGTTACATGTCCTCAAGTGACACTTTTATTACATTAAAGCACATGAATTGGGACAAAGAGTAACATATAACATCTATACTTTAGTTTAAGAAATAAAATAACACAATTTAAGAAAAATCTGTTAATAACTTAGATTCAAACTCTAAGTCTAGGAAAACTTAGTAATCAAATTTAAGATTTTTGAATCTCTATTAATTTCAAGAAGAATTACAATTTGTCATATTAAGGACAATTAGAACATTCATATGAAAAAGAACTTCATGAAAACTTTATTTGTAATGCTACTAATACTTCAATATAAGTTTAGAAGATGTAATAAAGTTCTTTCCTTAAGTTGATTCAAGTGAAGCCATTTTTTGATTAGGCATCTCCTCAAGCTTCTCCTCACTTATTTTTCTTTTTTTTTTCTTTCTTTTTTTTCTTTTCTTTTAGAATCTTTTCAATCCTTTCTTTTCTTTTTCTTTTTCATTTTCTTTTTCAAGTGAGGATTACTATATCTGGATAGCCTTTAATAATTTTGAATTTCACTATCTCCTTCTTAAAGTCAAAACTCTATACCTTTCTTCACTTTATAAATTCATATTAGAATATGATTTTTCATAAAATCTCATTCTTTTCTTCTTACATGAAACTCTAAAATTCTTATTACTTCAAAAATACAATTTTCTTTACTTTAAATAGAAAACTATAGTCATATCCTATCGTACCAAAAGTCTTTAACTTTAGAATTTAACCTTAATTATTAAAACTTTTTACCTAAATTTACCATAACATTTATAAACATAAGTATAGTCATTTAAAGTTAAATCTTAATATCCGAGGCCAAGTCAAATTAATTTTAAAAATATTGTTACTTAAGGATGAAGAAAATTTAGTTTACTTAGTAATAAAATTTAAGATTTTTGAGTCTCTATTAATTTCAAGAAGAATTACAATTTGTCAAATTAAGGACAATTAGAACATTCATATGAAAAAGAAAATCATGAAAACTTTATTTTGATTGCTACTAATACTTCAATATAAGTTTAGAAAATGTAATAAAGCTCTTTCCTCAAGTTGATTCAAGTGAAGCCATTTTTTGATTAGGCATCTCCTCAAGCTTCTCCTAACGTATTTTTCTTTTCTTTTTCTTTCTTTTTTTTTTCTTTTCTTTTAGGATCTTTTCAATCATTTCTTTTCTTTTTCTTTTTCATTTTCTTTTTCAAGTGAGGATTACTATATCTGGATAGCCATTAATAATTTTGAACTTCAGTGTCCCCTTTTTAAATTCAAAACTCTATACCTTTCTTCACTTTATAAATTCGTATTAGAATATGATTTTTCATAAAATATCATTATTTTCCTCTTACATGAAACTCTAAAATTCTTATTACTTCAAAAACATAATTTTCCTTACTTTAAATAGAAAAATATAGTCATATCCTATCATACCAAAAGTCTTTAACTTTAGAATTTAACCTTCATTATTAAAAACTTTTTACCTAAATTTACCATAATATTTATAAACATAAGTATAAAAATTTTAAGTTAAATCTTAATATCCAAGGCCATGTCAAATTAATTGTAAAAATATTGTTACTTAAGGACAAATAAAATTTAGTTTACTTCTTTTCAAAAGAAATTTTTCCTTCCCACAAACTTAAGTTTTTAAGTGATTTTTTAAAAATATTCTTAGTCAAAAAATATTTAAGTGAAATAAAATAGTAAATGCATGAAAATAAAATCTGACCTGCAGAGGATTTCTTACTATGAAACTAGGCTCTCGTATAGTGCAGGTGCTAACTGTAAACTTACATACAGGATTTAAAGCATTAATTTAAACATAATATATTCTAGTGAACATGCGGAGAATTAAAAACATAAATTCAAATATTGAAAATAAAACATACTTTTGAATGAATAGTCAACATGGAAGCAGGGAAGTTAACCATCTTGTTATTCTTAATCTGTCATTCCCCTCTTCCATCAGTCAAAAGTGCAATCAGTTCCTCCAGTGATGAATTAGCAATCACAAATGTAGTGTATTCATAAAAAAATACATTTCTAAACCCATAAAAAGCATTCATCCTTTCAGTAGAAAATTGAACCTGTTTACCTCTCACGAAGATGTGATCTTAAACAGTGAATATCAAGTTTGAATAAAATTCCCAAACCATCAGGACAATTGCTATGACAGTGAAGTAGCAGAATCTTTCCCAATTCCTGGCAAGAATCAGCCTCTCGGCCCCACCACCCGGGTTTGCTAACGCCGGTTCATGGATCATTTTTTTTGTCTCAATCTGAGAATCATAACAATGCTGGGCTTTGAAACTAACAAATCTTTGTGCATTGAAGTCCTTGGATGGCCTTCCTCTCGTAACTTGGGGAGCCACTTAAAAACTCTATGAAAATCCAAATATAGTCCAAATAAATCACTAAATTAAAATTTAAACTCCTCAAGTAAGAGCATTTGGTAAGAAACTTTTCATCACGAGTTTTCTTCGAGATTTATCATCAAAAATCCAAATTTTTGTATCTCCTAAATCAATGGTGAAAATCATAAATTTCTAACTTAAAGTGAAGCTCATACCAAGTGAAGATGAAATATATGGTTTTTAGCCTCCAAATCCTTCTATTTCGTCCACAATGTGATGTCCTTGACCAAGGTATTGAGGTTGGTAATGAAAGCAGGGAAAATGGAGTTTGTCTATGTGATTTCATGATTTTTTAGGCAATAAGGCATGCTCATACTTTTGGCGCATCATCCGCCACGGCTGTATAAATTGGCGCATCATGCGTCAATCTGGTGCATCATAAGCCAGAGCGTAAGTTCTCTAGAGTTTGATATCTGTGAAAATTTACTCAGTTCCACTTTACGTCAACCTCTATTTGACTTAAAATAACTTTTCTAAGCATATATAAACATCACACTAACACAGAACCTTCACAAACCACACAGAACGCACATTTATATATAAAATTTGCGCTATTACAAACTATCATTTTTTTCAAGCCAACAAACATGAAATTGAGTGTTATAAAGCAAACCAACATCGTAAAACTGAAATTTAAACATCAAAATTCAAACATAAACATAGATGGTGTTCATTAGAAAGGTAATGCAATCCAACTTAACAAACTAAAACAAACAGTGCTAACCGAAAAAGTTCCGTACATAAATTAAGATCAAACATCTTCTTCATTGTTGCCCTTCTGGATATCTCCCAAAGATTGGAAGTGCACATGTAGCTTGTAGAAGGGTCAAAATGGAAATTCATCAGTTGAATTTCCTTCTCAATCCAAGCATGTTTATTGAACATATGTACCAATCGATCTTTAATACACCCAATACGTTCAAATTGTTCCTTCAGTCTCTAATCCAAATGATACAACATTTCAGTAAAATTTTCAATCACATGCATAAGATTCTATACATCTTTCTCTTTCTTCTTGATCTTCTTTGAAAGTGCACTCGAGTTGTAGTAGGGTTAAACAGGTGATGAATTTTGAAATCCTTGATACATCAGTACAGTCATATCATTTTTATCTCCCATTACAATACAATTGCAATAGACTTCTAGATCCATCGACTTCCAAGGAAGAAAACTTTTTCCCAACTTTCATACGGTGCTTGTGATTGACTGCATAGTAAGAAAATAGTGGATAAATGTCCAAGTCTAGTTGTAGATCCATTCACAATCAAACCCAAAACCGATTTCACAATAATAGCTCTAACATCAATAGGTTTTCTGATTTGGATGCAATAATTTAAAATAATGCTCTCCTTTGTTACCTTACTAATCTTCATAGTAGGAAGTAATTTTGATGAAATGAAGAAGTCTCTTGCTTTTGAAATTATATTTAAAAATGACAAAGGAAAACTTACATTTCCAACATCTTTGTTCTCCCAATTTGCATCTTCATTCGTAAGGTAGCGGTAGAGTTCATTCATATTATCTTTTGTAGGGGCAAAGCTTACATAATGACATATAGGCACGATTTTAATCATAAACATCTCATTTATTCTTAAAGGAGTTAATTGCACAAACTTTCCTCGAACATAAATCATTCCTTGGTTGATCCCATGAAGATTTGCATAAAATTCTTTTACTACAGGAACAACAACAATGACAGTAGTGTAGCAAAGCACTTCCCAACGCCTCTGTGTAATAGTCTATTCTACTCGAGTATTCGGTGTGTTGAATCCTTGATTCACAAATCCCCTTTCTTTGATAAGCCTCTTCTTCACTAGAACTTGATCTTGAAATTTTTACACATCAAAACTAACAAACTTTCTTTAATTGAAAATTCTAAATCTAGTAGAGTTTTTATGTTGGGAAGCCATAGGATTTAAAAAGTGGTGACTCTTCCCTCGTCCCCCCCTAAAATATGTTTTAGAGTCAGTTTTTATGATATATTTGGAGAGAAATTGCCAAAAACCACCAAAAACTGCCATTTGACACATTTTAAACATTTTCAAACCCACGATGCATCATGCACCGATATGGCGTATCATGTGCCAGTTCCAAAATTTTTGCTGTTTCGATTTTTATCCCTTAAATTCTCAATTTTTCTATAAAATTAGGCAAGTAAAGACAAATATACTTACTACCTAAAAACTTAGACATAAATAAACGTAAATTTTTTTAAACAAAACAAATTCAAAAACTAACTAACAACGATACATATGGGTTGCCTCCCACAAAGCGCTTGGTTTAATATCGTCAGCCCGACCTTTCTAGTCTTATTATGTGTGGCCCAACATTATAGTCTCTTTAAAAGCTAGTCTTTTACCATCAAAATATGATTTCAATCTATGCCCATTCACTTTAAATTTTCTTCCAATCTTTGGGTCTTCAATATTAACTAGCCCATAGGGATATACTCTTATAACTTTGAATGGCCCTTACCACCTATAATTCAATTTTCGAAGAAATAATTTCAATCTTATATTATATAATAAAACTTCTTGTGCATGTTCAAATTCTTTTTTTATTATCTTCCGATCATGTCATTCTTTCATCTTTTTCTTATAAATTCTCTCATTATTGTAAGATTCATTCCTAATTTCCTCAAGCTCATTCAATTGCAATATTCTTTTCTCACCAGCTTCTTTCAAATTGAAATGGATTGATTTTATCATCAATAAGTTTTATGCTCCAATTCACCAGACAAGTGACAGGTCTTCCCAAAAATTAACCTATAAGGGGGCATTCCTATAGGTGTCTTATAGGCTGTCCTGTATACCTATAATGTAGTATGCAATATAGTAGACCAACCCATATTACTAGGATTAACACTTTTTTTTAAAAATTTTCTTAATTTCACGATTAGATACTTCTGCTAAACCACTAGCCTGGGGATGATAAGCAATAGAAATTTTATGCATTATATAATATTTCTCCACCAATCTTGCAACTATTGCATTTATGAAATGAGATCCTCTACCGGAAATGATTGCTCTCGGCATTCCACATCTTGCAAAAATATTTTTAAGTAAAAATTTTGAAACGCTACGAGCATCACATCGAGGTAAAGTGATTGCTTCATTCCATGTTGAAATGTAATCCACTAAGATCAAAATTTAAATATTTTTGAATGAGGGTAAAAATAATCCCATAAATCCAATCCCCATTCATCAAAAAGTTCAATTTCCAAATTAAAGTTTAGAGGCATTTCTTTTCTTCTTGAATTATTACCTACTCACTCAGACCATTCACTTATTTTGATGTATATATTAACATCTCTAAATCGAGTAGGCCAATAAAATCCATATTGTAAAATTTTATGAACAGTCCTATCATTCCCAAATTATCCTCCAAGTTTAGAATCATGACATTTTTGAATAATTTCCTAAATTTCTTTATAAGGCACACATTGTCTCATCATTAAATTTTTACATTGCCTATAGAAATAAGGATCAACCCAAAAGTAAGATTATGCATCATGAATAAATTTGTTTTACTACTATTTTGTTAGTCGATATGGTAAAATACCGCTAATAATATAATTTACAATATCAGCATATCAAGGTATTTCCCATCATGTTATAACATAAAGTTGTTCATCAGGAAAAGTTTCATTAATCTCTTTTTCTAAATCAAGTACTTCTTTTTGCTCTAGCCTAGAAACAGAATCAGCAATTTGATTATTAATTCCTTTCTTATCGACTACTACAAAATTAAACTCTTTCATCAGAAGTAACCATCAAATTAATCTTATTTAGCCTCCTTCTTTTGCATCAAATATTTAATAGTTGAATGTTTAGTATGCACAACAAATTTAGCTCCAATCAGATAAGATCTAAATTTATGAAAAGCAAACACAATGGCTAATAACTCTCTTTTAGTGGTGGTATAATTAATTTGAGCATCACTAAGAGTCTTACTAGCATAGTATATAACTTTAAAAATCTTATCATATCTCTACCCTAAAACATCTCCATTTGCATAATCACTAGCATCACACATTAATTCAAAAGGTTTCTCCCAATCAGGTGAAACAATTATAGGAGACGTGAACAATTTTTCCTTTAAAGTTTCAAAGACCTTAAGGCAATCTTGATTGAAGTCAAATTTTGTATCTTTTTCCAGAATTTGGCATAAAGGTTTAGTAATTTTTAAAAAATCTATAATGTATCTCCTATAAAATTTAGCATGTCCTAAAAAACTACTAACTCCTCTTACTATGGTAGGTAGATGTAGGTTTGATATAACCTGTATTTTTGCAAGATCTACTTCCATGCAATTTTTAAATTTTATGCCCAAGAAAAATTCATCCTGGAACCATAAATTGACATTTTTCTCAGTTCAATACGAGATTATTCCTTTCACAATGTTCCAGAACTTTCTCGAAATGATTTAGCCATGTTTTGAATGATGTTCCAAATACAAAAAAATTGCCCATGAAGACTTCAATCCTTTTTTTCAATCAAATCATTCAAAATTGACACCGTACATCTTTGAAATGTTGAAGGTGCATTATATAATCCAAATTATATTCACTGAAATGTAAAAGTTCCAAATGGACTAGTAAATGTTGTTTTCTTTTGATTCTCTAAAGCAATAGGTATTTGGTGATAACCAATATATCCATCTAGAAAACAAAAATATTTATGCCCTATTTATTTATATAACATCTGGTTAAATAAGGGTAAAGGAAACTGATACTTCTTGGTGGAAGAACTTAAATTTCTATAATCTATGCAGATTCTCCATCTAGTGACTTTTCTTGTTAATATTAGTTCATTATGCTCATTTGTCACTACAGTCGCACCTCCTTCCTCTGGAACATAGTGAATTGGACTAACCGAAGCACTGTTTGAAATAGGATATATTATTCCAGTATCTAACCAATTTAAAATTTTGTTCTTTACAAATTCTTTCATCATATGATTTAATCTCATTTGAGGATTAACTCTTAGTTTATGTTGATCTTTAAATAAAATTCTATGCATACAAATTAAAGGACTGATTCCTTTAATATCAGCTAATGTCCATCCAAAGGCTTTCACATATTTTTTCAAAATTTTCAACAACTATTTTTCTTATGTATCAATTAATTTTTATGATACTATAGCAGGTAATGTAGATAAATCTCCTAAAAATGCATAATTCAAATGTGTGGAAAGTTTTTTTAGTTCTAGTTTAATAAATTTCTCAATAGATGGAATCAAATTCTTGTTACTCTCTGTGGTATTTAACATTTCAAATCTTTCCTGAACATAATCCATATCCTCCTCACACACTTCCATAGATTCATCTTGAATTTTATCCTCATCTTGATATTCCATACATTCCTTTTTAAATTCTCTTTCAAAAGTTTTCCTGAAATATTCATGGCTTAAATATTCCTTAATATCCATTTTGAAGCATTCAATTTCTTGTTCTTTCTATAGAGTATCTAATTAATTTTGCAATATTAAATGTAACCTCTTGATCACTAACTCTCATAGTTTGTTCTTCTTTCTGCACATTTATCAATGCTCTTCCAGTAGCTAGGAATGGTTTTCCTAAAATGATAGGAATATATTTATCTTCCTCCATATCTAATACAACAAAGTCTATAGGAAAGATAAGCTTATCAACATTTACCAACACATCTTCTATAACTCTTTTAGGATAACTAGATGAACGATCAACTAACTGTAAAGTTACAATTGTAGGTGAATGTTGACGCTATTTTGGTTTGGGGGAGTTGCCCGTAAGAAGTTGTTGGTCACCAAAATCAAAATCTCGTTGCCCACTTCAGAAGGACATAATATATATATATATATATA